>BOSO01029641.1:0-34243 GCA_018403395.1 Gorsachius goisagi | reverse complement strand
CTAGAAAGTGTTCAGAGGAGAGCAATGAGGCTGATAAAGGGACTGGAGCATCTCCCCTACGAGGAAAGGCTGAGAGAGTTGGGCTTGTTTAGCCTGAAGAAGAGAAGACTGAGAGGGGATCTCATCAACACATACAAATATCTCAAGAGTGGACATCACGAGGGTGGAGACAGACTGTTCTCAAAGGTGTTCAGCAACAGGACAAGGGGCAATGGACACAAACTGAAACATCAGAGGTTTCAACTGAAAATGAGGAAAAACTTCTTTACTCTGAGGGTTACAGAGCGCTGGAACAGGCTGTCCAGGGGGGTAGTGGAGTCTCCTTCTCTGGAGATATTCAAACCCCTCCTGGATGATGTCCTGTGCAACCTGCTCTAGGTGAACCTGCTTTAGCAGGGGGGTTGGACTAGATGATCTCCGGACGTCCCTTCCAACCCTTGCCATTCTGTTATTCTGTGATTCTGTTATAATCTTCATTTTTATTATAGGTCTTGTTGCATAGAATATCTTGAGGTTTGTACCTACAGGAAGGGTAACCCCAAGAAATGCACATGTCCTTTATGAGAACCCTTACTGCCTCCAAAAGCCAGGTTTCAGGGGGGTCTCCAGGACCCATATCGCAGTCCAGAACATATAAACCGATCTGACTGGCTATAATGATAGGCAGGTTTTTCTGATAAAAGCTGAGAAAGAATACATAATTACAGGACAAACAAAACTAAAATGCAAAGTTCCATGTGTTCTTTTGTAGTTAAGTTTCTCCACTAGAATGCATATGCACTAATGCTTATGTTCAGCAATTTTAATAAAACCCTGGTCAAATAGTTATCTAACCACAATCTAAATTTAACGGAAAAAAGAAAAAAAGGTTGAATTTTTCTTCTTAGGAAAAATGTCAATCAGAATGCACTATTAGGATAAGTATGGAAAAGAGAAAAAAAGGCCATTTTTTTGTTTGTTTTACTTTGCTTTCTTTTATCTTGTTTTGTTTTTAAAAGTCTACCTTAGTTTAGGGATGGGGTTTCAGTTTTTTCAAGTCTGTTTTCAGAATATCACATTTCGCTAGTTGTCCCACAAAATAAACTGGCTTAGAATGGCCTTTGGATATCAATTAATGTTTTCATGTCACAGATAAAGAGGTTTAATTCATGGTTATTTGTGTATAAGGAGCTTAAAAGAGAACTGTCAGAAAATTAATTCCTCTTTCACACTACTCACAGATAACATTCAGTCTAAGTCCTGTAAGAAAAACTGTCCTAGTGACCACAAGGACATCTTGATAAAGGTGAGTGGTAGCTCGTCTGCATCCTGGTCTGCATCCTGAGGAGAGACAACTTGAGTCCAGACTTATATTACAAAACTATGTAACGTTACGCAGCACCTGTGCTTTACACCAGGTGATGCTGGAGACCTGCAAGTCAACACTGTTTGGAGTTTAAAATAAAGAATCAACCCCCCAGAAAGCTGAAAGTGGCAAAAAGCTTTTTAAAATTACTGTGGAGGAAGACAAGCAAATAATAAGTGTAATCCCAGGAGTTTCCCATCCATCTAGAGTTTTTATTTGAAAAAGTAGTACAGGGCTCAAATCCCTGCAGTTGCAGGTTCACCAGAAGCTTGTGACTTAGGTTTTCAGACTGACAAATGTTGAGTTAGCATTGCAGTTGTCATCTAAACATCAGATACCTTGATGTTTAGCTTTGTAGTTGCCCCATGAAGTGTTTTACATCATTACCCATTAATTTATTTTAAAGAAGGTGCTGACCTCAGCTTCTCACAGAAAACCTGACAGTAAGCTCAGCACAACAGATTTTAGTAGGCATAATTTCTGGCTGCTTTCCTTGTCACACAGACTTGTAAGCAGTTTCAAGTGGGAAGTTTTTCACAAATATGATGGGGGTGTCACTGCTTATCTTTTCTATAAAGGGTAAACAAAATAGGTTTTTAAAGTACAGTGACAACATAAAAAGAGAGATATGGAAAAGAAAATAGAATGAAAAGTTGGTAAGAAAGCAAGTGCTAGGCTGTAAATTCACAAGACACAAGAAGAGGTGTCCCCTGCAGTACCCAAGGGATTGCACTGTCACACAGCCACATACACCTCACAACTGCCCCAGGTAGCCTCCAGAACTGCAGCTGACTACCTGAGAACTAACTCATACTCTTTGTTCATCCTTGCAATCTGCATGGTAGGTGAACCAGCTGTAGGAGGTTTAATCTTCACTTCCACCTCAAGAGAAAAAGTTACTGGGTTTTCCCATAATACGGCCATCTGACCATGCCTGACATGCATCAGACTCTCAGAAGATGCTTTTCTACATCATTGCAGCAGAAGAGACTTGGGGAATCAACCGCAGCACACAGAATTATCACACTGACAGACAAAGCAGAAATACATTAGCAGTTGACAGACCATTTGGAAAAAATGCAAGAAATATTACCAGTATTCCTCTGTTTTGGCCAACTGAATGTATAAATAGTGTATTGCCATTGGACTGCTTGAAGAAAAGCAATGAAAATGAATATTTAATTTGTTTATTGACAAAACTTATTTATCATATACCTGGGACAGTGGAAAATAAAATTACCTAGGATTCACATAAATTTGCAACGATGTAAAGTAGAAAGGCTGTGTGTGGGTCTGTTTCTGAATTCCACAGGAATTTCTCATTCCTAAAGCTCTGCAGTCAGTATGAGAGGTGTCTTTACTGTGGTATACTCATGAAGCTATTGTTCTAAGAACACTAATACAACCAGTATTTATTGCTATAGATTATTGTGAAAACATAATGCAAAGTAAAAACTTAATCAGAACTATCCCTTAAAACTCCTAAGAAATTCTCATTAAACAGCAGTAAGAGAATATGATTCTTTAAAGTCATCATTAATGTGTCATAGAGGTGTTTCTGAAGACATTAAAAGAAGTTCTGTAGCCATTTTCTTAAATGAGTAAGATGAGGGGGGAGGTGAAATAAATGAATTTAATAAAAAATTTAAAAATCCAGTGGATAACAACGAGCAGTAAAACTGTATATCAAAGCAAGGACAGCTATGTGCATTGTTGAAAAGGCCTATACTTATGATGTTGTGCTGAGGTAAATTGACTGAATGCTGTGATAGGTAAAGTCTGTGTTAGCTAGACTCACAAAGATTTGAAGGTCTTTGAAATACACTGTTAAATTTAAATCAGTTTTGTGATTTCTGAGGAAATTGCACTATGGAATTACTATTTTGTAAATTTCTTTGAGACAGTATTCTACTCGTCCATTCCGGTTTAAGCTCATGGATTCAAGGAGTTGTAGTGTAAAATAGAGCTTAAGTTAGGAGCCCGTAAAAGAAAGGTCAACCAACCTTTTAAGAATATGTTTTGAGTGTTGAAATTCAAACAAACTCCAAAAGCAAAATTAAGTCTGTGTTTGTTACCTTCAGGAATGTTTTAATGTACATAATGCATATCAACTGATGGCTACTCAGAAAGGTGTTTAAATGGCCAAAGCCAACACTGGGTGTATAAGCATAATTTTGAGTAGGAAGGATTTAAATAGATACACTTTTCCATCAGTAGCTACCACTTATGTCTGCTGTTCATTGCAAAATAGTCCAGATTCAGCTTTATGAGTAGGTTGTGTTTGCATTTGGGAAAGCTAGTAATTTGCCAGGAGGAGGAAACTGAACTCTCACTCGTGAAACCCCCAGTGCTGCACAGCTAAAAATTTGAATGACAGCATTAGTTCTTCTTCCTGTGCTTTTACCAGTCCTCTAACAAGGACTAATTTGATAGCAATCAGTGTGTTCTGTGACCTGTGTTTAGCCTTTCTTTTGTGAACTGGACTGGAAACACGCTAAAGAGGGTGGCATGTGGATAAGGTGGTTATGAAGAAAAGGAGTTTAGAGGAAAGAACCATTTGGGACCTTGTAGTTTCCCTTTATGTAAATAAAGGAAAAAATAGTATGACTAGATAATGTGAGTAACTTAAAAGCTTCACTGGAAATATTTTCACGTGAGTTCTACTGACTCCAGATTGGAAAAATGATTATGTATGTTCTCATTGGAAGAATTTTCGTGGATTTTCATAGACTTTTTTCCATCTGTGTTTCTGTGTTAGCTTCTATCTGCCTTAATCTCCTTCAGAAGTCTGTTCTGACTGCCACTTTGAAGCACTGTGCTCTATTTTGTGCCTAGCATTTTTTTCTGCCTACTTTTGCTAATTTCTTCTTTAAAAGGAGTCTGATTTTTATGGTTTTAATTAATTCAACCAGCTACATTTTCTTTTTCTTTTTTTTTTTGTTTTTGTTCATGATGCTTTAGATAACTGCATATTAGGTCACTTTGTATTAGTACACATGATTTTAAAAGACCATAAAAATAGTATCTTCTGCTTCTTTCTGCATACAATATTGGTTTAGGAATTAAACAAAAAATCACTGAACTCCATTAAGTCAAATGACTAAATACAGTGCAAGTGCAAGATGCAAAGTAAGCTAAAGTTTGCACAAGTGAGAATGACTTCCAATAAAGCCTGAGAAAATTCTCAATTGGCAGGAGTAAGTTGATTGTGTAATACATGCATGACAGGGTAACATCTCTTACTTTAAGATTCCACTTTCAACAGAGATTGAAGTTAGAGCACAGCAAGAAAGCTGTGTTCTCCCAAAGAAAACTGGAATAAACAGAGCTTTCTGCATTTTCCCTTCAGACACAGTTTTGATCCTTGTGTTCAAACAGAAAATTCTGTGTAAATTTGGGGAGCTGGTCAGCTGCTTAATTATGGCCTTTAAGGTGTTGGTACTTAAAGAATTACCTCATCACTTTAATTTTTTTCTCCCTACATATCACAGAATCATAGAATAGAATCATCTACATTAGAAAACACCCTTAAGATCATTGAGTCCAACCATAAACCTAACACCACCAAGTCCACCACTAAACCATCTCCCTAAGCGCCACATAAATGTCTTTTAAATACCTCCAGGGATGGTGGTTCAACCATTTCCCTGGGCAGCCTGGTCCAATGTTTCACAACCCTTTCAGTGAAGAAAGTATTCCTAATATCCAACCTAAAAATCTCCTCTGGTGCAACTGGAGGCTGTTTCCTCTTGTCATTTGTTGCTTGGGAAAAGAGACTGACACCCACCGTTCTACAACCTCATTTCAGGCGGTTGTAGAGGGTGATAAGGTCTTCCCTCAGCTTCCTTTTCTCCAGACTAAACAACCCCAGTTCCCTCAGCCACTCTCATGAGACTTAGGCTCTAGACCCTTCATCAGCTTTGCTGCTCTTCTTTGGACATGCTCCAGCAACTCTATCTCTTTCTTGTAGTGAGGGGCCCAAGACTGAACACAGTATTCAAGGTGCAGCCTCACCAGCCACCGAGTACAGGGAGACCATCAATTCCCTACTCCTGCTGGTCATACTATTCCTGATACAAGCCAGAATGACATTGGCCTTCTTGGCCACCTGGGCACACTGCTGACTCAAATTCAGCTGGCTGTTGACCAACACCTTTTGGTGTTAGTCTTTTTCTGCCATGCAGCTCTCCAGCCACTCTTCCCCAAGCCTGTAACATTGCATGGGGTTGTTGTGACTGAACTGCAGGACTCAGAACTTGGCCTTATTGAACCTCATAGAACTGGCCACAGCCCATCAATCCAGCCTGTCCAGATCCCTCTGCAGAGCCCTCCTCCCCTCAAGCAGATCAACAGTCCCACCCAACTTGTTGTTGTCTGCAAACTTACTGAGGGCACACTTGATCCCCTCATCCAGATCATTGATAACGATATTAAATAGAACTGGCCCCATATCATTAAGTTCTAACACGGTAGCAACAAACAATTTAAATAATCCTTAACTAACTAATAGTTGAAGAATCCAAAGTTGTATGCTGGACCACAGTGAAAAGCTTAAACTCACCTCAGTGGAATGTTTGATGGGACACCAAATCAGAATTGTTGCATATTTTCCCATAATATGATTAACTATTGTTGGTTTAGAAATACAGATTCTGAACAGTAATGTTCATATATTTGGCAATGATCTAGTGTTCAAAATGTTTAGTCTAAAATATTTGCTTATCAATTTACATGGTACAAATAAATTTTCTCACTGGGATTCAAGTTCATACTCTAACTGGAGTATCTGATGTATACAATAATATTTGAGCTAGCAAGTTGTTGCTCTTTTTAAAAATTTTGTGGTTATTTTTTTTTTCCTTCCCCAATGAGAAATACTTCTGTAATAGAACTGTTTTCATGAATAAAAACTCAGGAATATGAAGGATGGACAATCTAACCATTAACACTGAATAATTTAAAATTAGAGTGTGATGAGGAAACCCCCATAAATGCCTAATTAAAAAAAATATTTCAGTGTGTTACCCTCTTATTACACCTTCAAATTGCTTGGGGATAAAATAACATCTATCTTGTTACAGACATATTGCTTGTAGTATATGGACATATGGGTAGTCTCATTACTAAACACAACCATACTGTCACTAATTTGAGGATGTTAAGGTGCTTAAATGTCCATTAACCAGCAGCTAATTTTTCCCAAACTCCTCAAGTGATTGGTAGCTACCATATTGTCTAGTAAAAAAGGAGAGAGGGGAGATGGATAGAGAGAAGAAATGTTTTAGTATTCTTCTAAGCAACATTTAGCGTTTACATTCAACTCTGAAGATACTAAATTTCCCATTGTTGAAGGTTCATTAATTTACATCAGTATGAAATACCAGGGTGGTTTGCATGTCCAGACACTTCTTTAATTCCATGTCCCAAAAATAACCTTGAAAGGAAATCATAGTCTGCAAATAAGGAAGTCAGAGTCTGCAAATAACTTTACTTAATGTAGAGAATAGGTAATTAAACAAATTTCTTGAGAGGTTATAGTCACAACTGTGTAGGAGCTTTGTCTTGTTAAGTGCTGAAAAATAAGAGAGTTAAATTAATCTACATTATATATAGCTCTCACTATATTTTTTTTGTTTGTTTACTTTCAGTTACACATGTAGTTATTAATAAAAAGGAAGGCCATAATTATGGGTTATCCCCCCAAAAAAGTCAGACTTTTGGCATGCTACATTTCAATTGTGTATTTAAAATGAACAGAATTAATTTATATCAGGTGTAAACATTTTCTGTAGAAACTTTTATTTCAACAAATTAATTGCTGTGAAAGGCTTCTGATTTTTGTACAGCTTTTAAAATCTGTAAAAAATAAATAAACAGTTTAAAAAAAATACACGCTATCCCTGTCTTTTGTACTTGTACAGTAAAACTGAAATTCTTAGGTACATTTGCGTTGCCATTATCTCTTACGAAGTGAATACTTCAGAAGGATGTATCTTTTGTTATAGAATTGCTATTCCTTTATTAAACTGAAAATCGTGTTCCTAAATGGGTGTTATGATGTGACAAGGGACACTAGTCTACAGACGAGGGTGGAAAATTTGTAGATAACACCTACAGTTTCTACGACATACCTCAACACTGTCCATTTGAAAAATGTCAGGCTTTTGTACTGTTGCCAAACTGCGTATCTCAACTAAAAGCTTGTGTTTAACACAGAGGATTAATCAAACCTTTCCAATCAGATGTAATTTCATCTAGCACAAATTTTTTTTTTTTTTGGTAACATATGTTGGGTTGACTGCCCTATGTGAATTTTTTTCTTTTCTTTTATATTTTAGGATTACATCACAGTTTTTTTCTATTATTATTTGCTAAAGCTGTGTGTTTTTACAAACTGAAAACACAGGATGTGATGAACCTAGAAAGTGATTCAGATGCAAATCCACAAATTCAGAAGGATGTCATGAAGGACATGAAGCTGTATATTAATTTGAATACTTTTTGACAGATGGAAAAAATATAGAAATAATCAAGAAAGAAGTGTCTCAGCAGAGCCTATCTTAAAATAATGCTGTATTGATTTTGGGATTTCTCCTGTATGTCCCAGACTTTCACAGAAAAAGATTTTAGTTTTAATTTCATATTTGAACATGTGTATGATAAGAAGTAGGAATTTAGGATAAGAAGTAGGGTTTCGGAGTGTGACAAGATATCTTTACTTCTCCTCTTAGAGCTGATACCCATCGCCTGTTCCCTCTAAAGTATTGTCAGATTATGTACCTGAGATGAAGGAGGAGCTGTTGTACCTTGTTTCCAAATGGCAGTCATGAATGATGTCTCTCTCCTCCCTCCCTCTCTCCTGAATGATGGCCCGAAGAGGCACAAGAAGGATCACCACATGGAAGCATCTCTTCCTTGGTTTCATTTCTAAAGCTCGTAAAGGTCTTGCATAGCTCATTTAACTACCCTTCATATGGGAAATGCCAGGGATCAAAATCCTTGCCCTGCCACATGGAATTAACAGAACATCTTGTGGTTTTAAATCCCCTTTTCTTAGTTAATTTGTTACATAATGTTAGCTTTAATTTACAATAGGTTTTGCCTGTAGTATGTATTCCCTACATTCAAGAGCATAATCCCCCCATAAAAAAAGACCTATGTGGGAAAGAAAATGCCAGGTGTGTTACTGTAGGAGATACAGCATGTCCTCTGCATTATTAATAGAAATCTGCTCAGAGAGGATACTTGTTTGACATTTCTGCATAATAAATTATTGATTTAATATTTATGCATCTCCCTCTTTCTCCTTGTGTGTGGTTTAATGACCCATTTAACATGTTCCTAATTCTTTAGGTAATATTAGAAATCTGTTTCATAAGTATGCCTTTGTTTGTACTTCTTATTTAAACTTTAGAACACGTGCTTATCTGAGGTTACTGTGTGCAGATTAACTATATGTAAACCAGAGAGGTTCCTTTTGAGAGGAATAATAATAAATACTTAGATTAAAAACAGCGGATGAATAAGGACTAGGACCATAAATCTTGGTTTTGGCTGGGATAGAGTTAATTTTCTTTCTAGTAACTGGCATAGTGCTGTATTTTGGACTTAGGTTGAGAATAATGTTGATAACACACTGATGTTTTGGTTACTGCTGAACAGTGCTTACAGAGAGTCAAGGCCTTTTTCTGCTTCTTACACTGCCCCAACAATGAGTAGACTGGGAGTGCACAAGAAGCTGGGATGGGTACAGCTGGGACAGCTGACCAAAGGAATATTCCATGCCATATGATGTCATGCTCAGCATATAAACCAGGGGAAAATCCGGCTGAGGGTCTGGTGCTCAGAAATTTGCTGGGCATCAGTCAGTAGGTCATGAGCAATTGCATTGTGCATAATTTGTTTTGTACATTCTATTATTATTATTATTATTATTATTATTATTATTATTATTCCTTCCTTTTCTGTCCTATCAAACTGTATTTATCTCAACCCATGACTTTTTTTTTTTTTTCCGATTCTCTCCTTCATCCTATTGGAGGAGTGAGCAAACAACTGTATGGTGTTCAGCTGCCTGCAAGGTTAAACCACAGTGGTCTTTTTGTCACCCAACATGGAGCTCAAAGGGTTGGGATAACAATGGATCTGACCATAGTGTGTTTAAAAAAAAAAAAATTGTTATAAGCATTCATTGTTCAGTTAATAGTCAATGGTTGCAAAGTTGATTTATTTGCTTTCAGACTTGTGCTTGTTCTCAGAGTCGTTCTATGTAACACCTTACTTGCTGGATATATTCCCTGTTGTGCTCTTTATCACCTCTGGGGGCTGGATTAAGGTTATCAGTTTGCTCTACTGTGTAACACTGGTTTATTGTATGATAAAATTACTGGTCATGAGACTAATCTGTTATTTGTACTCACCATTGGAGTCATCTCCATATTTTGGGAACCATATCTCAGAATTTATTAAAAATTACATTCTTTACCTTTTCTCCTTGGAGACCCAATTTATGGGGGGGACACTTCCTCCCCTCCCCACCCCCTTTCACCTTCCCGTTCTCCTCTAGGCTAGTTACAATAGCTCTTGAGAACTTCTAATATTCTAGTTCAACACTATCCAGTACCATCAAGGCAAGAGGTCTCTGGATCTAACAACAAAACAACACGCACTGAGCCTATTCCAACCCTCGTGACAGGCTTTGCAGCTGAACCAGAGAACCAACCCATGCTGGTGTCAGCCATCTCTACACACAAGAAGAAATGTTGGAAGCAAAAGTCAGCTTGTTTAGTACAGGAAAAAACCCTCTTCCCCTACTAAGGGAAGAAGTGGATGAGGCAGACTACTCCAAAGCAGGACTTTTCTTTTTTTTCCTATTCTTTCCTTCATCCCACTGGAAAAAGTGGGAAAACATCTGTGTGGTGTTCAGCTGCCTGCCACAACACCATAGGTTATTTAACAAAAATTGTTTAGGCACACAGTGGCATTAGTAATGTCTATGGCTCTTCAACAATTATTCTTTTTTCAGTTTTGCTTGTATAACATACAGAGTCTTATGTGTTCAATCCTCAACAACACCTACAGGAGAAAGACAGGTTAAGCTGTGACTGTCTATGGCAACCACTGAGACTGTTTGAGAGAACATGTCATTGTACACCTCAGCCAGTAAATTACAGAATAAGATGTTTAACAATCTTTTCTGATGTGGAGCATTAACAAGACTATGTCAAAAAACTGAATGTGCCATAAATTCTGAATAAAGATGGAATGAGGCAGAATCAAATAATAATTTAGCTTGGAAGAGACTTCTGGATGTTCATGGTCCAATCCCCCACTCAAAGCTGTGTCAGCTGAGATCCGGCTGTCCAGGGCCTTCTCCAATCAACGTTTTATTCTTAATATATTATCAGAATCTCCCTTGCTGTACCTTTTCTCTGTTGCATCTCTTTGTGCCACTGCAGAGGTCCAAGGAGATGTATAAATGTCTGGTGAGATATACTCCAGCAGGGACTATTTGTGGATACATTGCATTGCAATACAGGAGTCAGGCCAGGATGTGCATATTAATGTCATTCTAACCTGATGATATTCCATCTTTCTGAATATTGTATCTACTACAGGTGCAATAATGCTCCTTGGACTTAGTGCCAGAATACAACAGAGGCACGTTCTGTTTTGTGCTAGATGCACACCTGTGCTTTGTTTATAGTCAAGAAGACAGAGTTCCAGAATAGTACAGGACAAGAGGAAATGGTCACAAACTAAAACACAGGAGGTTCCTCCTGAACATCCGAAAACACTTTTTTACTGTGAGGGTGACCAAGCACTATCACAGGTTGCCCAGAGAGGTTTTGGAGTCTCTATCTTTGAAGGTATTCAAAAGTTTTCTGTAACCAGTTTTATGTGGACTTGCTTAAGCAGGGAGGTTGGACAACATGACCTCCAGTGGTCCCTTCCAACCTCAAACATTCTGTGAAAGAAGTACATAAATCAACAAGGATAAACAAGATCACCGAAGAATTTCAATGCTCCCAGACTGCAAAGGGTAAATAGACACAAACTAAGTCTATGAGTATTTTATTTTCAGCCAAAGAGAATCAGCCTTCCAAAATCTGACTGTGATGGACAGCTCTTATCAGATGTGTTGTTGATGATATCTCCTTATCTCCTTAGGTTCAAAAAAGTAGTAATCAGAATTAACTGAGCAACAAGATATGACAGATTATGCATTATGAAATCATCAGTATATAGAATCATAGAATCACAGAATACTTTAGGTTAGAAAAGACCCTTAAGATCATGAATATAACTGTTAACCTCGCACTACCAAATCATTCCTCAGAGAAGCAGAACGATAAGGCTGTTACATTCACATGTCTGAGGCAGTCATAAGTGGCACCATAAAATAAATATCCAAGAAGCTGTTTTTCTTTACTGTTAATTGTAATATTGTAGATTTTGCATAATGTTCTGTTTTCATTTTTGTTCTTCTGTGATCACTTTTGCTGTTTCTGTTTCTTTGGATGTCTGGAGGGTTTACTTTTTCTTTTCTTTTTTTTTTTTACTTGTAATTCTTAGTGGAAAGATAAGTGAAAATTTAGGACATGAAGGTGCAGAATAAATTCTCAGCCAGTCCTCCTTTGCCTAGTGGGGCAAAAAAACCCCCAGAAGCAGGTGGACAGTTGAAGGCTAATTTAGGATTTCATTATTTTCCATCTTTTTTGCAAGGAGCCTTTAGATTCTTCTGAAGAATTGTGAATATCTTGTTCTACCTGATAAGCTTTTAAGTTCCAAACTTTTCCATTTTCATGGACCTTTAATTCTGTTTTTTGTAAGAATACGCATAAGTTTTTGTACACATGCTAAAGGATGTATTTAGTAAAACAGAGAAGCTACTTCAGAATACAGCCTGTAGACACAGCTAATGCGAAGAGCTGTATGCTAGCTGAAAACTTCAACTAGTTTGTTACTGATAAAAAATAAAACCATAAGAACTATAGCTGCAAATAATTGGAGATTGACACAGCAACAGAAGTATGTTTTTTGTGTTGGTGTAGGAAAGGAGGCACACCAGACTGCAATTTGTATTGCATGCAGAAGTACCTCAATTTTGCAATTTTCAAACGATGTTGGGAAATTTTTATCCAAAATTCTGTGCAAACAGCTTTCCTGCAGAAAAGTAAAATGCAAAGTTGTATTCTTTTCCTTTCTCTCTGTTCCCCAAAACATGGTGATGAGGAAACTGAGATGGAGAGATTCACAGAAATCTGTTTCTTTTGAAACTCTTGGTAAGGAGCTTGGTAAAAACATCCTCTTTCTTCTGTTTCTGACCAAAATGCTGAGATTTTCTGAGTATTCCCATGACTTGGTTACTAACTGTTTAGAATCTTGTTGCAGGAGAAACTTTTATGTGCTTGACACCACTACGGGGGAAAAAAAAAATCTTTGCTCCTTTTAAAACTACAAGTTTTATACTTTGGAAACCATTTTGAACCTGCTCCAGCACTTTCAGTAATAACCTTTATCCTGGCCTACCTGTGCATCATCATCTGCTAATGCAAAAGAGGCATCAAAATTATATTAGCTGCCTTTTCAGTTATTGTGAGCCTGTAAAGCCTATGACAGAAAGCCCACATGAATCAGAATGTGTAGAGGTGGTGTTACTTAGTGCACGGAGTCAGGATATTTTCCAGAGGGTAAGGATGATAGCTACAGAAGTCATTTCACAGTTTGGGTTAGGAGTGGCAGGGTATTACTGCAGCATTTTTCTTGTGGTGCACTTTGTAAGTAGTATAGGTAAGGGTTTGTGGAAGAAGACTGTATGCTCCTTTAAGGCTCTCTGGTCAAGGATACCTTTTTCAGTGCAACAAAAGATAATAAGAAAAGGAGGAAGCCAGAAACAACACAAACCTGACAAAAATTTATGAAGGAGGCAGTGACAAGAACCAAGCCTGATCAGCCACACTCATTGATGAGGGTGTGAGAAAGTCTGAGGATGTTTATTTCAGTGACGTTATCTGATAGGGAACCCTGGAAATTGGGAAAATAAGGGGGAAAATTGGAAACCAGAAACAAATATGTGGACAAACAGATGCAGCAAAACAAACATGGAAACAATGACAAGAAACAAACCTCACCACTCACGCTAGTTGACGGGCTATCAAGAGAGTACAGGAGGAGGGGGGGATGAGGATGTGGTCATCTGTGTTTGTGTTTTATGTGAGTCCTGTATCTGGGTGCTGCTGAAGGCAGTGACTTGTCTGTGTCAATCTGTGTGACCGGCTGTGTCAGTGTCCCCTGTGTGTGTGTCTCTGGACTATGTGTGCAGCTTTGAGACTGGTTGAACCCACACGCAGAAAAGCAGCATCCATATCCTGCAGCCTGGGCAGGGGTTCCAGTGATCCGTCAAGGGGACCCCTGGACTAGAGCAGCTGGAGCAGGCAGCTCTGCTCCTAACATGCCTTAATGTTATAGATATTAAAGTATGGAAAATTGTTTTTAAACTAGCTCTGTCCTTTAACCTGATCCTTCTGTAAAAAATATGAAAAGCTGAAGAGAACTGAATTCTGTTAGATGCTTTGTAAAAATATGTAAAAACATACAATTTTTTTCTTACTTTTGGCTTATTAAGCTTTGTCAATATTAATGCTCAGTGAGCATGCTTATTTGCCCATTTAAATCAATGTATTTCATTGATAAATTGGTGATGATGGTAATAAGCTGCTTACATTTTGTCCAGGGAAAATGTCACCTTTTCTTTTAGAATGGATACTGCTTTTCTCAACATTTAGCAGGGATTTATGGGGTAAATTATGTGGGGAATGTGTCTTTGATGATGATAAATCTGCCTCTCTTGAATTAGTAGTGAATAAATATAAAAAACAGAAATACAGTTGCTATATTACGACCTCTGTTTTGAATAATATAAATACTTTATGTTTCCTTGCACTATATGTGTTTCTGCATATGTACCTATGTGTTTCATTGTGTTTTATTGTGTGTTCGTAACCATATGTATGCTATGCAATCCTCTTCCCTCCCCTCCCCTCCCCTTCCCCTTTTCTCCTTTTTCCCCTTTTCCCCCTTTTTCCCCTTTTCCCCTTTTCCCCCTTTCCCGGTTCTCCCTTTCCTACTCCTTCCCTAGACTCTGATTGCTGGAGTCTGAAATTTGGGACCCTTTTTTTGTTTGTTTGTTTTGTTTTGTTATGTTAAGTTCATTATGCTAACAATCAGCAATACGTGTTTTTTCTTAATTATCAAAAAAATATTTTTAAAATAGATGCATTTATTCTAAAATTTCTTCTTAAGTCTAACAAGTACTTTTTAACAGAGAAAAATCTCAAGTTATCACTGAAGTAGTTTTGTTGTTATTGTTTTTGAAAGGAAAATTACTAAAGGAAGACAGCTTTTCAGAGAATATTCATTTATTCCAATGTAATTCCCTAAGAAAAAAAAAAAAAGATAACCATATATTCCTCAATATATATTTAGTTTGTGGGTGAGAAGAAGAAAACAAATAGCAGTGTAACCTGAAAGCATTTTTTAATATTGCTGACAAAAGTATCAGTGAAAATTGAACAAAAAGAATTGTTTAACATTTTTCACAGAAAAATAGTTTATATTTTTGAGTGGCTCTACATAAAAGTTGTCATTTCCATCAATGACTGTAGAGCAATTAAATGTTTTACCTAAACTAGAGGTGTTCTAAGTATGCTGCCATAAACTTTCCCTTCAGAAGAAAGTTATACATAGGAAACACTGAAGAAAGGATTCTGAAAATATTCATAGAAAAAAATATATATATACACACACATCAAAAAAAAAAAAAAAGCCACAACATAGAATACATATTGGAAACCTGTCTGGTCTAAGGACCTCATAAACTTCCACCAAGGTGTATGGCTTTGCATTGAGAGAAAAGTCAAAAGTGAAAAAAAAAAACCAGAACACCTTGGGACAGAAAGCTGCTTTCTGCAGGTGTACCTGGAGGATCTTTTCATACCTAAGGAATGGTTATGATAGATAGCCACAGCATAGACATTACAATGGAATTTCAAGCTTTAAATCACACATGTGGCAAAACACATCCCATGTCTGGAAGTGATGTGTCAGTTAATTTCAAATCTGCTCACATACATCACAGCTCTGGCTGTTGGCAGGCCCCAATGTACCCATGATGGGGCTAAACCAGGTCTCCTGCTCCCTGACCAGGCACCCACCATGGAGGCATTGGTGTAGCACTAGGCAGGCTAGGGAGGCCAAGGCAGCACTCCTGTATGAAAAGTGGTCACTAGATCAGGTCCACGGCAAGGCAGGGACAAAATTCAAGCTGACATTACTATTCCATAGGAAAGTGTGCAGCAAGACAAGGAGACTCCCAATAAAGACAGCAGTTGGTAAAAATAAGGACGATATGAAGAGAGGTTGACCCAGAAATGCCAAGAACTTGTCAACCCTCACAACTCTGCAGAAAATACAAATTTTGGGAGAGGTTAGAGGAGACTGATTTCACTCTGCATGGTAGATGCTATGAGTTTCTGTGCTCATTAAAAAGGGTATATTGCAAAAAGTAGAATTAGATTTGAATATCACTTTAAAAAATTGGTTATGAGCCAGTGTATGCTGTTCAGGGGAGGCTTTTAAGCATATTTAGCATGAAAATTTGATATGAAAACAAACCTTGTCATTAGAGTATCTGTAGTGTTAAAAAGCAGAAAAATCTCAGGTTTGTAGCATTATTAGTATTGCTCTCACTGTGAATTTTTAGTGACTAACCTGCTAATTAAAATCATTTGATGTCTATGTACATGTGATTTCAGGCTGCTGAATGCAGATACATCTTTTCCTGAGGTATGTAAAATTACAATTTTTTGGAGACTGCAGTAGATCCGAGTGGCTTTCACTGCAATGCTAGTTCCCCTGGAATTAATTTTTAACTGTGTTGTTAATTCAAATAAATTTAAGGTCATTACTGGGCAAGGGGGATGTTTTTTTCTGGACATTTTATGCCTAAACTGTCCACAGATGTGGACTATCTTGGTTAGTAACGTTCAGGCCTTTGCCTTAGGTGCTGATGAGTTTAGGTGGAGACGAAAGTAAACCAGAGTTAAAGGAATAGAATTAAAAGGATAATAAACTTTGCTATACCTAATTAATTGCCTAACAGCTGCAGTTTTCTCTGTCACTTCCTCCTTTAGGAATATTATGGGGAACTCTAGGGAATTTAGGAACTTGCTGTATTCATAAAGCAAAAAGTAAATGTGAATTTTAGATCTATAAAGCAAAAATACAAGTTTAATTTTTATGACCTCATTTAAAAGTAAATGGGTGGAAATTTAGTACCCCTCTAATTATGCAGTAATTTGTAAAATAGAGGCTATCATGGAAGAAGGGCACAGGGTAAGAAGTGAAGGTGCTCAGGAATTACAATGGTGGCTCCAGCATTGAGTTTTATGTGACTTTGGGTTAATTAATTGTCTGGCTTTTCCTGTGTAAAAGCATTATAATAACATCACAGGAGGGATGGTAGGGCTAATTAATACTTGTAACGTGCTTTGAATACTAAGTTATGAAATATGATTTAGTATTATCACTAAAATGAATATATTTCCTTTTGGATATTTAGCCCTGTCACCAACAAGATCTCCCTTGCTGTGACAAGAATTTTTCCTGATGGGGAAAATTTGAGGAAGAATGTAAAATGTGGACTTTGAAAAATAAGCTTTTGTTCTTTTAAAAATTGTTAAATTTATCGGGGGAAGAGACAGAATTAAAACTATAATAAATAGAATAGTTACAGAAAATGATTAGATGAGAAGGAACTTCAAAGAGTCTGTTTGGCCGCATAGTGGTTTGCTTTCAATATCTTTCTGTCTAACTTCCTGGGGGAAAAAAATATTTGGAGAGTTTATATTTGGTTTGTGCTCAAATGGAGTTTAATTCTAGTAAACACACACACACACAAAAAGTTTGCCGAATTTGGATAGGGTAAGAATAGGGTCTTGTGTGACTAGAACAAAATTATTTATTTTTTCTTTTCTTTTTTTCCCTTTTTTTCCTTGAATATTTTTAAGGCCAGATCTTTACATTTTAAGAAACCTTATGTTTGGCATGACTAAGCCTCTTACTGAGGAACACATGGAACTTTGCAGAATGTCATCTATTGTAAAATGCTCAACATGCTGAAAAATTAATTTGATTTTCAGGTGTAATAAATTAGTAAAAGGAGTATACCTGTGGGCAAAGATCCTGGCTGCAGGTATGTGGGATGGGATAAGATGGTGCAATTACAACTGAATTGTCCTAAAGATGTTGCATAGACATTCATTTAAACCTTTTGTAGTTATTCTTACTTGAAAGTAGAAGGCTTGATTTTGCTACAAGATTACTTGAAGATAATTGTGCTGCAGTGAACCACAGAAATTTCATTAAGGAAAGAAAGCCTTACATATATCTTGTGCACATCACATAAACGTGTTCAGCCAGATCAGCTCTTGTATTTCTGCAATCCTACCACAGATGGTGTTTGGAAAGCAAGTCAAATGCAAATGCCAGTTTCATTCTGAGTTTGATAAAGAAAAAGATCTGCTAAACAGATTTGGGCAAGAGGGAAGTCAGGGAAGAGAAGTGGAATATCCTGTGGAAGAGGTGAGGAGTGAGGGAAAAATGACAAGAGGAGGGTAGGTGTCAAATACTAAGCAGCGTAGTAAAGGTAATTCTGTTTATTTCACTTAATTCCCAATCAGCTCTGTTGGAAACCTGATACAGAAGCAAGGCTTTGCTGAAAGGAAGAGAGTGGGTATCAACTATGTAAAGGATAATTTATATTTATTAGAAGTCAGAAGTAAAAGGATTAAAAGGATTGGATAACTACTTGTAGTTGAGTAGGAATTTGTTTTTTAAAATTCTTTGTGTTACAACAGGCAACTGCACTAAAAAGTATTTATTGCTATTGAAAATACACAGACAATTCTGTGAAATGAGAATTCCCCATCCCCTGTTTAATTCAAAGATTTCACCCTGAGTATTTTACTTTACAAATGAGCTACTATATGTAAGGAATAAGGACATTAATGTGAGGTGTTACATATATTTCTATTATTTTAGTAGGAATGTGTTGTGTCTGTTAACTGAGTGTGTGTCTGTGATAATTACAGCTTAAGGTACTGCTGCTGTTTACAGGCATCTGGTAGAGATTTACAGGACTATTATTACAGCAGCATCAAAAGGAAGCAATCGCTATCAAAGCTACTTCTTTCTTAAAAGTCTGTCTGAATCAATGTTACCTTATTGCTTAGCAAGTCACTTGATTAATAGATTCATACAGCTTTGCTTAAAGAATTTAATAAGTATTGCAAATGCAATTTCATATTTGATCTGGTTTTACCAGTGATAGGTTCTTGTTGATAACACAGAAATAATATTTTACACTGTTGCTGAATTAAACAACAGCTTTGCCTTTTAACAACCACATAATCAGTATCTGAACAGAGCTCTAGACCTTGGGCTTAGCAACCTGCAATAGTGCTGTTTAACAGTGTTGTACAACACACTGATTAATAAACAGCACGCACCAATGCTTCTTAATCTGGAAACCTCCTTGGTCCTGTGTTGTGAAGCTGTATTGTAAATCTTAAAGGATTTGTGAGAGAGAAAACCAGCATTTTTCATTGAGAGTTGGGTGAATGCTTAGCACATGAAAAATATTCTGTGGAGAAGAGTATAGGGTGTTTGAAAGATAATTTCTCTTATACACTACAGTCAGAAAGCTGAAATACATGTTTTGTTTTTTAAGAATGCATTTACAAGCAAGTGAGCATAAGAGAAGAATGATAATAGTGACCACTTGACGATTTTGACTGTTCAGCCTGAAAATAGGATTGTTTTGTTTGTTTCTCTCTGATGCTACAGCTGGGTGCAAATACATTGACTTTAGTGGTAAATTCTGGTTTTAATCTTCATGGGATATGCCTTCTAGATCCTTAACTGTTCTTTTAAATTGCTTTATACTTTTGTCTTCACATTAAAGTAAATTTGAGTTTGATGGCTAGCATCTAACCTAATCATTTACTTCCAAATTAAGGTTAAAAAATAAAGGTTAGTTTATTACCTTCATGATAATATTATTCATGATTCACTGTAGCTGCTTTTGTTGCAGTGTTTCTGTAACTATACCTAAAACTAGGTGATACTCCCAATCCTCTGTTTATGAGAGCTAGGGAAGGTGGCACGTCTGTAGTGACTCATTCAGTTCAAATTCAAGTCCCAGTCCTACTAGTGAGGAGCAGCTCTCATTTGTGCCACCATTCTACTTGGTGCTAACACATTTCCCCAGCCTCCCTTTTACGTCAAAATGGGAAATGGGACTTGCAGAAATTTCTACTGGTAGAAATTTTCTACCAGTTCTTCTAGCAGAAAATATCTTGTGCCTGCAGGAAATTCTTTATTGGCTATTTCTAGACTACTTAGACTACAGCTGCAACCCTTAATGTCCAAATCAGTTATGTACTAAATATGTTGTTATTTTACAGAAAAAGGAACTTTAAATTGCAGGTTCTCAAGCTATCAAAAATTTGTGGAGTTTATTTGGACCATTTTAGATTTCTCTGTGAATTTTTGTGAAATGGAGACACCAGAGAGTGACGCTAACTTCCAGAGATCCTATATATATGAAGGAAAAGTAGGAACTTTACACTTGTCAATATCCCATTTTAAACAAAGACTGTATAAAACATTTCTTCATGTAGCAACGTTACAGTAGGAGTTCTCAGCTGTTTGTCTATAGTGACTTCAATTCCTTTTTACAGCTGTTACTTTTTCCACATGAGATAGCAGTTTGGTTTGGGGCTCCACTGTAATCCTCATCTCTTGACTATGTTCTGTGGGGTAGTGTCCTCATCCAGAATGCCAGTGGTACCAAGCCCGTCATTCCAGAGCTCCTGCCCACCTAGCTGAAGCAGCCATTGAATTTTCCTTAACATTATCTGGCACAGAGAGGTGTAAACTGTGGCTGTTGAGATATATTGCTCAGAATATTGCTTTCCAAAGGGTGGGACAATGGTCACCACATTTAAAATTGGAATTCCTGTTCCTGCAGTTCTCTTTGATCCCAAGCACTACAACTACTGATAAACTGAGCCAGATTTCTTGGCTGTTAACACTGTTTGGGGAACCTCTTCTTTTTAATGTAATGATGTCTGTCCTACTTCCAAACACACCAGATGATTGCTTTCTGGAACCATTTTTTTCAATAAATGCTAGAAGTCTATTGTGAGTGATCGGTTGTTATTTGTGTGTTTGTGAAAGTAACTAATTCTGTAATGCCAAGTACCTATATCAGAAGACCTCTTATCTCAGTGAAGACTAGGAACAGCAAACTTTTTTTTGATATCAAAGTATAAGACAGTTTACTACCTTCACCAGTGCACAAAACTGAAGGCCAAATACATTAGAGAGTGAAAAGACATTATCTTGTAGCAACTGTGTTTCAAAACACCCATGAACATGTAATGAAAAGTCCATGTAAGTCATTGTTTTAGAAGATAATATGTTATGTTTTTTCTTGTGTAATATGTTTTGAGAGACCAGATTCAACACTTCATTAGTCCAATTCTGTCCCATTCTATTTCTATTGAAATTAATAGAATTAAACTGGTGTAAATCTGGAATAATGTAAAAGTAAATCAGATGCGCTATTTTATTTTTTCCTCTTTGGTTTTACATTTATTTAAATTCCTTTTAAGTTAATGTCAAAAGCCTGCTGGGAGCAGAAAAATATTAGAGACTTGACTTCTTTCACTGAAACTCTCAGCTTCAGCACAAAGCTAATCTGCACAGAGAAAGCAATGCTTAAGAACTATTTCTCAGACTTTTCCTCTTCTCCTGTAATGTGGGGGGTTTTTTTCCATTGTATAGCACATCCATTTAAATTTGAATACAAAAATACACAAAAAGTGACACTAAAATGTAAGCTTTTTAAGGAAGAGACTTGAGTATAATATCTAGCACTATGAGTAGACTTTCTATTTCTTGAAAACACTTTGTACTCTGCCTCAAATATGTTCTTTATATATTCCCACAGCTATTTGTTGTCTGTGTTTCGTCAGCAATTTACTCTTTGCTAGGTGTTATACTAGTTTCTATAGAAAGTTTGGACCTGTTCAGAGGAAATTGCACTATGTGATGGCCAATTCTCAAGCAGATTGCTCTAGCATAAGAGGTGCAGAAGCTTAGCTATAAATGTGAAGAAATGGCAGTTGGAATTCTCTGGCATGACAGAAACTATAAAAAATAAAAACAATCCTTTTGAAACTTTCTAAAGATAAAGGGCTCTTTTTGCTATGTATTAATGAGGTATGCCTTGCAGACCTGGAACTTAAATCTTTGGGTTGTTGGTCTTGTAACTCTTAAAGGAGATAACTATATATTTAGTATAAATATGCACATTGAAGTGATTTAACTCAAAGATTTAAAACACAGTTTTAAAATTCTAGGTAAATCTATGATTCATTCACTGTCTTGGTTGGTAAAAAGAAAACTGTTTGAAAGAATATGTGATGTGCTGAGAACTCAGTGGATAAAAATCAAGACATGCTTAAAAGAATGTTGAACTCAAAAGTGGCATTAAGATCTGGTTCAGAGAAAAAAAAATGTGAAAGCTTCTGAGTAGAAAGACTTAACCTGGGAAAGGTTAAGAATGTAACTAAACAGACACTACAGCAGTAGGACCAAGATATGGTCTTTTCTATTAAGAAGGTTTGGCCTTTTGTAAAGTTAGAAGGCAGATGCAGCAATTGAATAAGTCTTCACAACCTGCTGAAGTTCAAGAGCACTGAAGTACCAGCTATGTGGTTTTTATTCCTTAGGGCAGTCATTATTACAAGGTAATACATGGAGGTTGCATCTTTCTTCATTATGCACACGTTTTCAAGAAGTGGAACCTCTTCTTGAAGAACAGAGGCCAGCTGAGGACTTCATAAAAGACTGTCATCATCATTAGGTGCTCCATTTGTTCAGTGTGCCAGTGATTGGGAAGGGACAAGTAAGACAAATAATTCAGGTTTATTAATCCTAGTCAGCATCTGCAAATTGGATGGTGATTCAGACCTGTCTCTCCTTTCTGTCTCTCTTTCACTGCACAAGTTCCATGCCATGCCACAGGATGAATTTTGTGTAAATGGACAGTGTCCTTCAGAAGTGTCTAGTGCTCAAACCTGCTGTTAACTACAGGACATGATCAGTGTAACCCACCTGAGAACAGGTGACAGGAAGGAGGTAGGTGGGGCTGAGGAGGAATATTAATGACAGTACGAAGGAATGAGTTTATTGACAGCTCGACTGCATTGTACATGTATGCTACTTGATGTCATATTGCGACGAGGGGAGGAGATAAAAATCTAAGGTAATACTGAAGAAAGCAGGGTGAAGTCTAAGGGGACATGTAAGAGTTGGCAGGATGGTGCTATATCTATCTGAGCCTGCATTAGCCAAAGTACAGAGATAGGGGCCATAAGACCAAGGTCAGCAAATAGAGAAGACAACAACTTCTGATGGAGTCAGTGAAAGCTATCCCTCTCATGTGAGAGTGGGGATGTGGCTTGTTGGTGAACAGCAAATCAAGCTCTTAGCTGCAAGTGAAAGAGAAGGTTTTCAACAACCAGCTCTTAAGTGGAGCTGCTCCCACTGAACATGCATCTGCAGTCTTCAAATTGAACCTGCTAAAAGTATCCTGGGAATAAAGGAAGGAAATAGTCGATTGATCCAGAATGAGGAGAAAGCCAAAACCCTCCTACTGAAACAGAATGGTGACAGCATTTACAAACTTCTCAGGTACAAAACATGTTGTCAGAGCCCTTCCTGAAATAGGGATTAGCCACAAAATGGAGGATTCTTGTAATGTAAAAAAAGGCCTGTGTCTCTAACAGTGTCTCTGCCTGTGCCTTTGAGATGAACAGTCTGTTTTCAGAGTAACTGTGAAAGATTCATGTGAACATTAGAAAATTTTCTGATTGCATCACAGGCAAGAGAAAAAAAGCGGCAAAGTAGAAAAGTCAGAATTGAATAATGGAGTCCATTAAGTGAGAAATGGAGAAGAAATGAAGGGGATTATTATGATAAAGTAGAATAAAAAGCCTAATAATAATAATAATAATAAACCCCCTTTCATTCATAATATAAGGCATAGAATTAAATAATAAAGGCTTAGCAATGAGTTTAGAGTAAAAAAAAAATATTATACACTACTGACTTTCTCTATTCATTTAAAGTTGAGGCCCTGGATGTACGTTTACAGATGCATTGCCCTCTTTATCTGAAGTCTGATTCAGCTTCTTTAGGTTGCACTAATACCTTGATTCAGGTGGAAACCTGCTTGAATTTTTCTTTCTTCTGCAGACTTATTGTAGGAGAGGTGAATCTTATTCCTTGTTTCTGTGACTCAGTTTACAGCCTTTCCTTTCTGTGTTTGCTGTACCTACCATTTCTGGGACTCACACAGTAGTGGTGGCATTTTTTTTTTCACCATGAAGTTTCTAGCCTTGTTGCTCACTGAAGAAATAAAAACAACTTGATGGAGTTACTTGCCTGTGAAGGACACCTGCATTATAAGAAGCAATAAAAGAAACCATCAGTCAGAAAGACTTTGCACTTCCCTGGGGTAGAAATTTCAAAGGGTTCAGCTGTGATTTTGTTCTTAAACCAGGAAGTGGCAACAAGAATCTTTCCTCAGAAAATTTCAGTTTGGCTTCAGACTCCTTGATCTGGCTAATTCATTAAAAATCTGGAGGCAAAATTTTGTTCATTTTGTTTTTCTGAATACCTGTTGCTTAAATAGGCATTTGGCTGATATGTTATTACATATTATGCTATCAAACTCTGTCGAACTTGGACACCTGGGCTGCATGGACTGGTCAGGTATTGGATGAGGCTCTTGGGAGACAGTAGCTCTTCAGTGATCCTCCACACTTACATGTCATTTTTATCATGATAGTTTCCCTATTAACTCCTGAGTTATATATTACATCAGCATACTAAGTTTGATTTAACTTTTTATTCTTGAAACAGATATATGTTCATAATAATTACAGTATAAATGTGCTTCCAGATATTCCTTCCAAATGGGGTATTTCTTCATTAATATTTGTTACATGGAGTGAATTAAGAAGCCTGAAAAATACTACCATCACTTGGACTATACATATGGAACATCCAGCAAAGGTTTCACTCTAATTCTAAGGAAAAGATACATAAGTTTTCAGGTAGATTTTCTGCTCAGATTGATATGTTGTGGAAAGATAGCACATTGACTGAACGTTAAGAACAGCCTCATGTCTTTATAATGAGGACAGAGGTTTTACAGGTGGACATCTCTCATACGCATGAAAATAAAACTGTATCTGGAAGAGGTGGAAAAAAAAGGAAAAAAAAAAAAGAAAGGTGTCGCCTGGCAAAAATTCAGAAGATAAGCAGCCAAAATGGAACTCAAGACCCAAAAGGGAACTGGAAAAAAAAACTTAGCAGTAATGTCTTGTTGACAGAATATCTGATTTGCTCATAATCACAAATGCATTTATGTGAACTTTGAGAATGTTGCAAAGCCAAATGTATTTGCACTCTGGAAAGTCCACACAGGAGCTTTTAGCCTACTTAAGTTACACAAAAGGGACTTCAGTTCTAAGCACTGCTCTGGTGTGCTGAAGGCAGAAGCAGCAGCTTTGCAAGGCCCTCAAGGGGAAAGAACAAGGAGTATTAGAGCTGAACTAAGCTGCAGTGCTCCAAACTGATCGTTTGTTCAGACTAAATAGCAACAAATGGGGGGGGGGTATGCTTGTTTTGTTTTTTCTGTGAGGGAAACATTGATCACACCAAGGTAGTGCTACAGTTGATTTGTTAGAGGGAAGGGATGCTATCTAGAGGGACCTTGATAGGCTTGAGGATTGCGTCTGTGTGAATCTCATGAAGTTCAACAAGGCCAGGTGCAAGGTCCTGCACCTGGTTTCGGTCAATGCCCAATACCAATACAGAATGGGGGATGAACGGATTGAGAACAGCCCTGTGGAGAAGGAATTAAGGATATCAGTGGATGAAAAAGTGGACATGAGGCAGTAACGTGGGCTTGCAGCCCAGAAAGCCAATTGTATCCTGGGCTGCACAAAAAGAAGGGTAGCCAGCAGATTGAGGGAGGTGATTCTCCCTCTTTCTACTCCACTCTCATGAGACTCCACCTGGAATACTGTGACCAGCTATGTGGACCCCAGTACAATAATGACAGGGATCTGTTAGAACAGGTCTAGAGGTGGGCCATGAAAATAATCAGCACAGGTCTGGAGCACATATCCTATGAAGAAAGGCTGGGAGAGTTGGTGTTGTGCAGCATGGAGAATAGAAGGCTCCAGGGAGACCTTATTGTGGCCCTTTGATATATAAAGGGGGAGTATAAGAAAGATGGAGAGAGACTTATGAAGGCCTGTAGAGACAGGATGAGGGGCAACATTTTTAAACTGAAAAAGGTGGATTTAGATAGGACATAAGGAAGAAATTTTTTACCATGAGGGTGGTCAGACACTGGAACAGGTTGTGTATCACTTCTGTCTTCAAGGTCAGGTTGGATTGGCGTTTGAGTAACCTGACGTAGCAAAAGATGTCCCAGCCCATGGCAGGGAGTTTGCACTAAATGATCTCTGAAGGTCTCTTCCAACTCAACCTATTCTATGATTCTATGAAAAAGCAGACATTCTCATACTCTTTTACCATTTTCTAATCTTAAATTGGAGAGAGGAAGACATCTTCCTGCAATACATCTTTTTTATATTGCATTTGTTATGTTTTCTATTAATTTTATTTATTTAATTCTACTCCTTTCTCAGGCTGAGGTTTTTGCACATTGTTATAGCATTTTGTTGGAATAACTCAATTCTTAGGGTCCCTGAAATTTTGTATGGCAAAATTCAAAGAAAATTTTAAGAGCTGAATAGACGTTTTGAAGACTGAAAATTGGCTGGATGAAGTTGGTGAAGAGTAACCATGTAAATCTATTAACTCAAATAATTTGTTGTTTTATCCCTCTTCGGATAAAGTTTCTGGCTGTAACCAGGACATTATTGAGGCATCTTACCATTGAATCCTACACAACTAGAACTTTATCAATTTTAGTTAATTTAAGAGGTCTCAGGTCCACCAAGCTGGTGTCATATAAGAGGGGAACTTTTTCAAAATACTCTTAAATGAATGATAGGCAATGGTGACGAAACTCAGAGAACATAATTAAACTTAGTATACACATTTAAAATTTCTTTTTCTCATGTATTACTATCAAAAAATCTTAGTTGAACTCTGACTCCTTCCATTCATTTTGTGTATCAGCAGGCTGTTTCATAAACTGTGGTTTTATTCAGACAGGGACAATGGTTCATTCAGTTTCAGTCTTTAGCCTTACCTGCATCAGCGCACCGCTGTTCCAGGAAGAACGGAAGAACCCAAATTCCTTCTTCAGGTTACACTATTCCCTTAGGAGCTCTAGTTAGTCTCAGATGCAAACATAGATTCAGTCTGTAGGAAGAACCGAAGCAGTTATAGGAAAATACAGATAATGGGGTCTGAAAGCAATTCCAGAAACTTTTTAACTCCTGTCTATAACTTCAGGAGTTCTGAATTAGTCATAATCTATCAGGAAAATTATTTAGCCATCAAAGGGAATATGTTTCAAAGGAAGACAATAAGTCTGTTTAGATGGACAAATCTTTAAGTGACTGACCTGTGTCCAGATTTAGGCTCCACAAAAAAACCAAAACAAAACAAAAGCAACAAGGAAAAAAGTGTAATTCTAACTTTATCTGTATCTTTTCACACACTAAGCCCAGCCAGATGTCAGGCTATAGCCTAATATTAACAAGTCATTTTCCCATCTATCTCAGCTGATTATCCTCACAAATATATTTGAAAAGCAGAAAAAATCAAATATATTTTTTTAAAAAAGGGTCAGAAATCCTTAGAAGAAGATTACAAAGATTCAGTACATGAAAGCCATAGATTAAGTATAAAAACTGCTAATTGTACATGTTTTTGTTTATTGCCTGAGAGCACATACAATGAAGCTACTATCTGCTCTCTTTCCTGCTCATGTTTCTCAAGTATGAGACATCTCCTCTTAAGGTTCAAATGTTGGTTCAGGTAATCCATCAGTATCTTACGGAGTTCCAGATTTTGGTTTTGAGTATTGGTCCAATATTTCTGAAAAGCCCAAAACCAGACTTAAGGCCAAATTTTTAGAAAGCTATCAAACTCTGACAGATGTTGTTCGAGAGTTTCAGAGTGGACAAAACTTCATGTGCAGATGTAGCAGGAGCTGCAATGAAAAAATGCAAAAGCAGCAAGTATACAGTATTAAAGTTGTAGTAGAAAGTAATATATAAATAAAGTTCTAATTATCATGATTAATATTAAACTTTTAGATGTTACAATTACTAATCACTTACATTTCTGAACTTTTTTTCCAGAAAATACTTTGATGTTGCATGATTAGACATCCAACATGTCTATTCTCTTCTGTTGCATATCAGTTAGCTATGGAAAAGTCTCCTGACTCTGACATATCAAACTTTAATAGGTAACCAACACTTCCTTGCTTTGTTCCCCAGCTTTATTGGTCCATGGATTTCAATCTCTGAAACACTGAATGCAACATTTAAACAACTATGCTTTATTAGGTTCCCTTCAGCCTTTGATTTTCTCTGATAATTACTATAAAAAATTGCTTCCAAAATAATTTCCTTCACATGGCTTCATAAAAGCAGCTATAAAATTTTGTGGAACATAATTAATGCTACTTAAAATTAATTTTCTTTCTTTTTCTTCTTTTTTTTTTTTTCCCCAGAAATACACTAAGGAATCAGAAAGAATTTAAAACAGAAAAGGCCCATCCCTGCATTGGTGAAGACAACAAAAAGTGTTCTAACACTGGAACTAAGAAACACTATTTATCTACCACTCAGTAGATACGTAACTTGGGATTGATTCCATCGTTGAATGGGAATTTTCCTATGGCAGAGATCTTTGACTGATCCCTCAGTGTCCAGTAACTAAAACTAACTCAGGGGCAAAGTTTAAAGGTACTCCTTCCCCATGAAGATTCCCAATTTTGTTTATATTATACGATCTCAACTGGGAGATGTCTGTCCTTCTGTCACATTTTGTTTCAGTGGATCAATGGGATCAAAACTTACCAGCTTAGATGGAGAGGAAGAAACACAGTGCGTTGTGTTCATCTCACTTAATCACAAGTTGTCTATATGTAGTTACGCTTGGTACCTGTTCAGTCAACATGGACAGCTACTTTCCAGAGTACTGTTCAATTTTTAGAAACTTCAGTAGAAAATTTTTTAGAAACTTTGACATTATTCTGGATTTAACTTAGTATAAGCCTTAGTATAAAGTATTATATACAAATGAACAGAACGAAATTAAGGTGTACCGTATTTTATGTTAGGATACAAAGAAGACCATTGTCCTTCCAGTTTGTTCTACACCAGAAGGAGCAGTGATTGTGCAAAGTGACATAAGAGACATGAAAGTGCAGGACACTATAAGCTAGACTTGATATGTTACATCTGTTTTAATCAGAGATGTTGAGTCTGAAATTATTGCTAATGTTGTTGTCCCTGTTCAGTCCACCAGCATCATCCAGTGTTCATAGAATCATAAAATCATAGAATTGTTTAGGTTGGAAAAGACCTTTAAGATCATCAAGTCCAACCGTTAATCTAACACTGCCATCCCTTCTCCTCTCCACATGCACATGTACAGTGGCCAGCCAATTTTTAAACCTCTGCTTCAGTTACTGTAGTATACTAGATACTGTTGAATATAAAAGGCTACAGAGATGCTAAAACTGGGATTTGAAACACCTCTTGGTTTGTTGTGGGTTTTTTTGTTCTCTCAAATACAATACAATTTTTAAGGTGTTAGTATAATCTAATTGAAATTTTCTAAATTTCTGTTCTTCACAAAATATAAACTATTGAAAGTCAGTCCAGTCATCAGCAAAATCACTAAAAAAGTAGAACCAAAGAGGAGAAATATGGTTTTTTATCATTATTAAACTTTAATTGGAAACTAGAATCTAGTGACTAGATTGTAGTCACTGAACAGTGAAAATTACAAACTGTTGTTTAGTATAAAAAGTTTGCATATGAAAAAACAACTAATATATGAGAGAATTTGACTTAGTTTACCCATATTTGAGGAACGCTGTCAAAGAAAAGTGTGAACAGCAAAAATGGAGGAAGAAATTAATTTCATTTGAGTGGAGTTAGAACAGAAAACCAATTAAACTGGCTTCATGCTTGAGTAATCTATGGTAAAGAGCAAAATGTCAAGACTGTTCATTTCAGAGATATTTATGAAAAGCAAGTGTCTGGTTAATGTCAGAGGTACATGTTCCATACTATAAATGACATTCACTACTCATGATATTTTATGTAATGATAATTGAATTTTATTATTTTCCTTTTATGCCCATGAGTAGTCATTCTACTGTCTTTACTGTTAGAAGTTTCTGAAGTTAATAAATTGTTCTGTATATTTTATTCAATTTAAGTATGAATATTGCACAGTCAAACTTTCAGACTCATAAGATATACCAAAAATACCCAACTGAAATCTGCCAGTCATGCAAGATTATTGCCGCTGTCCCATTTTTAAACCATTTATTGTTAGATATAAAAATGCCTTATCTAAATTGTATGATTTATGTGTCTCTACTACTACTTTGAATTGATTGGATCACTTTTTTTTTCCCCAAAACTAATTAATGAAATAAGGATTTCAAATTAACAAGTATCTGAGGTCACCATAATTATTATTTTTACTCAGATAACAAACATTGTAAAAGAACTATGTTGCAGATGACCAAAAAAAAAAAGCAGTTGATTAAGGTTATCAGTTCTTGTACATCATTACAGGGACTTTGATTTTAATATTATGTATTACTAAGAGATAATTTGCTGACAGTATCTATGGACTGACGTGGGGGGGGGGACAGAAATAACAGCTATTAAATGACTCTCTCATCCCAGAGAAAAAGGTGTAATAAAATCTAATTATGGGAAGGAAATAAGGAACAGAAATGAGAAAAAAACTATTCAGAGTTTATCTGTGAGGGTATTTGGAAGAAACTGCCCAAGCTGGGAGTATTTATCCCTGTCTTTCCCTTGCCACATCAGAAGCAGAAGTTTTTCAGGATGCCTTTGACTATAAAATCTGGTTTATATTTTTACTAAATTGAGGACAGTTTTCCCCAGGAACCTTGATTTATTCAGTGCATGGATGTACTGTGGTATCTGAGTCTATACCTTCTTAATACTTTTGTCCTCACTGTTCAGTGAGTGGCTGTATTTTCTTCATACCATTCAAGAACTATTCATTTTTTATAAGTTCTTTGGGAAGAGATTGACCTCAATATACTATTTTATATAAGTAGATTGTTTTCTAAGATAAATAGATGTCTATTTCATAAAAAGGCAGGCTATTTATCCCCTCTGTTTTACATGCATGGTTATAATGCACAGAGGTCAAGGCCAAAATAATCAAAACTGTAAACTAATTTTTGTGATCATTCCAAGAAATCTAGGGCACATAGTCAGCATAATTAAAGCCTTTTATTTGTTCAGTACAAAGTTCCCAATGAATTCATTGACTGTTGCCAGTGAACACTTTTGTAAGTTCAGTTACAGATCTTCAATTATAAGAGACAATACTTGAATCCTTTTTGAAATGCTACAGAAAATAAGTCCAAATGGGGCAAAAAATGGTCACAGCTTCCACATGTTGTTCCAAGTCCCAATTTCATGCTTTAAGAGTTTTTCTGAGATACTTTTCGTTAATATAGTCAACATGTTCCTTATAGTTGATATTTCTGCATAAAATATAAAAAAGACATTGTTCAAAGGGTGCACAATAGAAATTGCTGTTTACTTCAAATCCTCCTTAAAAATCTATCTAAAACATTCTGATACTTAGTTCCTATGTTTTGTTCACAGTCCAGATGAATAGCCTCATGTAGGAGGTAAAGAAGGTGGCTAGCTGCTGCTTGTTTGATTTTGCCTAGGAAGGCATACATCACATCCTTCAACAACAGAGCCTAGCAAAATACTCACAGCTTTGCAGACATTTTTGGCAGTACATCATAGTGTCTTTTACCACTTCACCCATATAATATATGAGAAATGATATGTTTTATTTTGGATTCCTGTCTCCAATCCATTTTTTTTTGTCTGTTTGTTCTTTTCTGCTGTCACTAGGTACCAACTTCATCCTTAAGGAAACAAAATGTTCTGTGTAATACAAATGCCAAGTTGCTTTGTCTATTTTCTGTTTTATTCATTATTAGTCATACCTTTTGAGGTTGTCTTTTCCAAATTATCTGCTTTATTGCTACTTGTCCTTTTCCAGCTCTGTGAGCCTTTGTTACATTGGCTTTGAATTAATTTCAATGGTTTCCATGAAATTTTGAGGCGCTGCACATTGCTGTTTACGTCAGAGAAAATTGGCATACCTTTCTTAGTGTCGTTTCCTGTCCAGATGTGTTTCTACATGGTCAGCTTCAAGGACAATTTTCATTATGTGAACCTAAGAAAGAAAAGGTCTCATCACCCTCTATTTTGGCACTGAAGCAGTTTTTCCTGTGTCTTGTGAATCTATGCTTCCTGACTATGGAACTGTGGTACTATAAGTTGCATTCTTTATATTCCTGCCTTTCTCCTCAGATAGTTTCTTTTCAAGGAAACAATATATTTAGGAAGTAAACCATAGTAGTTGCAGAAGTACAACTAACAGGGTTTACTATTTATAATTGTTATCATTTTTGAAGATCACTCCTAGTTTCCCTTCCCCACTGACATCCAGTGATCTTATTAGTCTGTAAGGTACCACACTGGGGCAGAGTACAAGGAAAAATGCACTGTCAAAACCAATAGAAGAAGTGTTAGCTTCAGGCAAAGCTAGATTTGATTCTCTGCTGTCTTTCTGAAAGTCTGATCATATTTTTTGTTCTTCAAACCTGCTTTTCCTGTTCTGAGTTGCTCTGGTACTATTACTAAAATATACTTTCTGCATTAAACCAAACATAAGAATAGTGATATATTTATTATTCCCTTCACCTTGAGGCACCTGAACTACAAGACTTAAGGGGGCAGATCAGCAAACAGCTACTGGATTAAAATTTGGTGAGGTTACTTCTCTGCACAAGAAATCTCAGAGGAGGATATCAAGGTAGCAAGAAATCAAGCAAGTAGCAGTTAAATTACTAGGATAACATAAGTTCTTTTGACTACTTATGTTTTGTTCTTAGGCTAAATAATGATCAGTAATGTCTTGGGTTTAAAAGGATGCTAAACATTTGTTGAGTTGCATGATAAACAATAGCCTTGTTGTCTTGGCCAAACCTATTCTTCCTAAAATATGTCCATTATTATGTTGAGAAAGGAAGACTTGTGCCATTGCAATTACAGCAGAGGCAATGTTTCCGCTATTACCTCTAACAGTTTCTGTTTCTCAGAGCTAAGTATTCCTACAAGATTGAGAAGAAATACATGTTGAAGAATTTTAAAATAAATTCCAGCTACCAGAACTCCAAGTCACTATTCTCAGAGTAATGGAAAATTATGACTGAAACAAACAAAAGTGTTGGTATAGTGAAATGAGTATTTCAAGTTATTCATAAGAAAGATCTAGAGGTAAGAATGAACACAGCTGCAGTGAGATGAACTTACTTCTGCAAACAGTGTATAAGCTCCTACTCTCACTGTCTGATAAGATTGCCAAAAATTTAGTAAAACTTCAGAAGAAATGTACTTCATTTTCAAAACATGTCTCAACACACAGTATTTGAAATTTGTATGTGTAATGTTTTAGCTTTTCCAATAAATCTGGGGATATTTTCCACAAAGATAAAGTTCATAAAAGCCAGATGTCACTATATTGTGTTCTGAAATCTAAATTATTTTAAATAATTTGCATTGTTTTTCCTTAGAATTTAAATGGTGAGGTTTTAAAAATGGATTTCCCCCTCCGCTTACTCTTTTGTTTATTTTGAATATTCAAGTGATATAATCTTTACCAAAAAAAATGTTTTATTAGAATATTATTTTCTATGCAACTTTCCACATGTAATTGGATTTTTGTTGTTGTTGTTGAAATAAGTTTTTTATTAGTGGAATTTACAGATTTTATTTTTTTCTTAGAGGACAAAAAGTTAAAAGATGCCTATTAATAAACCAACATTTTATTTGTTGTTTAATGCTCCATTTTCATCATGTATAGGATGGATCAGGATAAGAAACCAGGGTTTTGCTTCCTCCAAGCTACATGAAAATGTGCTTTGAGTAGTCATTATTTATTTTGAATTTGAAATGAAGAAATTTTTTTTCATTTTCAAATAAGAAAGAGAGTGTTCTTTGAGTTATTAAAAAATGTTACATTCTACAGGAAATATTTTGCATAGCACATAAAATGTTATACAAAATGTTTCAGGTGGCAATGCCCTGTGAGAACCCTGTCAGTAGGGCTATTTTACTTCTGTGTGACCTCCCAAATCATAAATAAGTTTTATGAAAATAGCTTTCTTCAGTAATAGATTCTAGCATGAAAACAAAGCCCTAAGGCAACAGCTTTCAACCTCAAACTTGGTTTAGAAGGAAAACTCCCATCACCTCACACTCTGCCAACAAATTTGCTTACCAAAGGGCAAGTAGTTCTCATTCTTGAGCATAAAATCAGCTTTATGGTATATTTAAACAAAAATAAAATGATCTGGCTAGCCTTCTGAAGTGATAGAACATCACTAGGATTTTCTGTCTTTCATTTCTTTCAAGCCCTCGGGGCACAAGTGAAAAACATTGGGGCCCAGGT
>BOSO01029639.1:0-15087 GCA_018403395.1 Gorsachius goisagi | reverse complement strand
TTTAAAAGAAGGATAGATGAGGTGCTTAGGGACATGGTTTAGTGGTGGGATGGCAGGGTTAGGTTAAAGGTTGGACTTGATGATCTTAAAGGTCTTTTCCAACCAAAGTGATTCTATGATTCTGTGATTCTATCTCCATAAACATATCTCCTTAAGATTCTCCTTATCTCCATAAGCACAGTCAATAAAAAGTCATAGCAATGTATGTGTTTCTCCAATAGTACAAGGAAAAAACATTCTAGAACTAAAGTAGCAAAATATATTCTATAGAAGACATATTTTGACAGTTGCTGCCTAACCAAGCAGGGTGAAAAGTTCAAAAAAATCTGAGATTACATTCTGTATTCAAAGGCCATATTTCAAAATGAGGTGGAATTAGATAGTCCTTTTGTTTGCTTTGTTACATGTTGGAAAGCATTAAGCCAATGTGAATACCTTCAGAAACATACCTGCCTTGGTTCATGTCACATTGTACTGGACATGAAAATCGTGCTTGATCCGGAAAAACAAACATCTTAAAAGAGAGCAGCTGATTTTCAGCTTCTGGACTTTATTAAAAGCTTACCCTAAAGGTGACCTCTAAATATTTAGCAAAATATGCATTGGAACTGGTAGAAAACTTTCCATTCTGCTAATAAATGTGCTGCAACTACAGCTAAGGTCTGCGTGAATTATGTGATTTTATAAGCACAGTTGTGCCTTTCTAAACACAACACAGTATAAAACAGAAGGTCAGTAGTAAGATTTGCTTTTCTAGATAAATATAATTATTCTTATAGGAAATAATGTGCATGCTATAGAATGCTAGGCATAGATTTACACAGGTTTGTTTATCTTTATTCAGATCCTGGCCTACATATACTACTTTGCAACAGAAAGCAAGATGATTTATTTCCGTAGGAGGAAAATGCCGTTTTTTAACTTTTACAGAACAAATATGTAAGCAAGCTCTACTTTATATAACTAGTATTACCCCAAATTAACATCATAGTTAGTGAGGTCAAGATAATTTTTTATGCAGTGTGCATGCATTCAAATATGTAGTCTACATATCCACTTCGAGATACATTTTTGAGAATGCCAAGGAAGTACTAATTCAGAGCTGATTACCTATTGCATGTGTAAGAGCTGATAAACTGAGCAGCAAGTTTCATAATATCACATTTCAGGGTTTTTAATCACCCAGTAACAAAGAAATATATTGACACAGTGATACATCAGCCTCTTCCTTCTTTCAGTGATTAAGCACAATTGGCCTTATATCTTCTGACTCATTTGTAATAAAATGCAAAACCAGTCTGAACTAGAAGAAAAACTCAGGGCCTAATTAGCTGCCGATTTTTAGTAAAGCTTGATTAGTTCTAGTCAGTGGAATCTTTTATTGACTTTGTGAGGGCTGAGAAAGGAACTTTGTCACATCCATCAGAGTTAACATGAGGAAAGAGAGATTATTATCTCTCTGGACTCAGTTTGTTTGTGCCTTTTCCTCTTGTTTCCCAAACCTTTGTTTGAAGCTCAGATGGAAGAAGAGAACTGAATTAACTGAGCAAAGGGAGGCCAATATTAAATACAGAGAAGTGTGTGATTGCCAATGTTCCTGTGAGCTTGATTTTTGTAGATGATGAGAACATAACTGGACACCTAAGCATCTACTCCCACAGAGGGGATACTAGTTTTGAATTTCCTTCGCATTCTTCTGGGTGGGGAGACGCTCTCATTCTGTTCCAGAGAGCCCATAGGCTCACAAGGCTCCCTGCATAGAGGCTTGCATCTCACTACTTCTCTTTGACAGTATGCGTATTCCTGATGGAAACATCTTGATATAAATCTTCCTTGCTCCTGGAAGCTTTCTTCTAATAAGTATTTGTATATTGTGAAAAATACATTTTACAATATAAAAAGCACTTAAACTAACAGTCCACTTTAACTTGCCTAATGTTTTATTGGACTCAGGAGGGCATGTTACTATGCATAGTGGTTTGCACACCATCAGCATCCACAGAGTTTTCTTCAAAGCATCATCTCTGTGACTGAGAAATTAAATGAAAAATGTAACAGCCCTCTCCCTAGCTTTTGTGTCAGACTCATTTGTATATACTTATAATGACTGGATATGTAGTCTGCAGCAGTATTTTCAATCAGAGGAAATCTCTGGATTATTTCTAAAACTGGTCCAAACTGGTGATAGAAAGAAAAGCATATATTAAACTGAAAGGGGAGGGAAGGGTGAAAGAATGACTGGAGAGAAGGAGATGGTATTAATATAAAATTATCTTTCCATTTTAAAAAGTATGATAAAACAACAAATATTTTGCTATTGCATACATTTTCTCAGAAATTAAGTATGGTATTCTGAAACATCAGTAGAACAATATTTTTTTTGTAGGATTTTTACTTTCTTATCATGGTAGACTAGTTTTAGCCAGAAAAAGCTTTGTACATTCACTTATTTAACATAGCAAATTTTGTACTAAGCTCTCGTACTTTTGTCATTCCAGGCATGAAGGCATACGTCCTCAAACTGGCAACTGAATGGCACAGAGATTGTTAATAGTGCACAGGTATCTTCATTTAGACAATAGAGTAATAAATCTTCAGGTTCTCTGGCCTGTTTCCTAGAGGCTTTGAGTAATGTCCCAAATAAGGTTACTTCTGTTGCTTGTATTCACATATATCTGTATTTCAATTTGAAATGTACCTTTCTTTAAAAAATAGGGAAGCTGGTTTTTAAAACCAAGAGAGTAACTTTATAGGTAGATCTAACCGTAATGAAATGTATGGCAATGTAAACTCTTATTTATCATATTATATTTAAAAGCAACTTATGGTATTTTCCAATTGTTTTATTCCATTCAGTTCAAAATCATGAAGTTCTACAAATACTGAATATTATCTACATACTGTTGGAACTAGCTTGGTTTCCTTACTTGATAAATGCTTGCATATTCACACCATTGATACTGTGCATATTCATTAAACATCTTCTGATAGAAATAGTGGTGATAGCTCCATGAAATTGCTTTCTACCTAAGAGATTGTAACTGACCAAAATTAATCCAAAACACAAGACACCGATGGGAAAACAACGAGTCAGGAGGTCAAAGTAAAAATATTTTCCAAATAAAATAGCTTCACCCATCTCACTGTGTGGAAAACTTGATAGGACTTTGAATTCCTAGATGCTCCCTTAGTTTACACGGCAGATTCCTACCTAGGTTTTTAATATACTGCCTGTTAATTTTATTTTGTGACATATAAAGTAAATAGGCTGAGTATACAGTGTAAAATTATTCAGACTAACAAAGGAATAACGGGAGAAGTGTTAACTAGCAGAACATCCTGCCTTTTTCAGATTTAGATATACCTAGGAAAATATGGTTTAAAAGTATTACCTCATTTTTGACTGGTAAGAATTTACCAGTTTTTAGCTTAAGTTTTCTATTATATAGAATAAGATGAATGATACAGCTAAACAAGATGTTTTTCTGTGCATGAAATCTTGGAGAGAGTGTCCTGCAGAATTCAAAACAGGTACAAAAGAAGTGTCTTCTATTAGGTGAGATAAACAACTTAAGAAAATGAATTTTCATACATTCAGAAGTCATATATACTTTTATATACTCAGACACAGAAATAAAATGATTTGATGTTATGAGCTGCATACTAACATTTTCAATAAGAAAGGTGTCAGGGTACAACAGTGATTTCATGCTGGCTCTACGAGTCATGAATCCTTTATGTTTCAGTCCTTGAACACAAAGAAGTTGTCAAACTGCATCCAGTTACATTTGCAAATGCATTTTACTGGAGGAAGGTGAATATTGAAAGAATTTTTCAGTCTGATTCAAAGAAATTTATTTGTCCAAATTCCATCATCTTATAATACAACTTTAAATAGCAATAACTAGAACCTGTAATAGCTGATAACAGTAGACGTTAGTATGACTGATACGATGTACTGCAAACATAGTTACCTATTTTCCCATCTTAAATAGTAATAAAAGGAAATAGGGAAAAAGCTGTTTCTTTGTAAACTTCTTCACACCCTTTGCAGGAGGCCGCTTCTTTGGAAAGTCTACCAAAACCAATTTTTTTGCGAACTTTTCAGGTCATCTCTACATTTTATGGTGACATAGTATTTTTGCACAATGAAAAGATTTAGAAAAAAGTGCTTAATAGCATACTTTCCCATTGAAGAAAAGACGTTAGTAAATCTAAAATAAAGACAGGAGAGATTGAAAGAATCAAGACTAAACTTCCCCTTTAAGAATTAGGTTTGTATTTGCTTTATTTTTCTCTTACCTGTTCCCCCTCGTGTCGTCCCCCCCCAAAAAAAACCAACCCCAAACTAGTAACTATAGGCGCAAAGAAATACCTCATTTCAGACCTATTTCTCCTTGCTCGAATTCTTTGACCTTCCCTACCAAACTTCAGTTTCTGCAGACTGGAACCCCTAAAATCCAGTTAAAAATACACAGAACAGGTACGGGCACTAGAGGGAGACATGAGCACGTGAACTTAACCAGTGTTATTAACATTGTAATGTTTAAATCTTGTGAGAAATTACTATGTGGAACAGATGAAACATTAGTTCTGAGGGGAGTCTTTAGCTACAAACACTCTAAGGGTTTAATGTATGATCGGTAATAATTTTGAGAGCTCTAAAGAGTATTTTAAAATCCTCTCCAAATTTCAATCAAGTTGCTTACTACTGAGTTATGTTTTCACTAACATACCAGCAGTTAGAAATATTCTTTCAAATGCACTACAATACACTATTTGTAAACTCTAATACTTATAAAAATGCAAGATAAAGAATGCATATTATTGCAAGGTCCTTTACAAGCTCTCCTGTTTAAATCTTCCTGTATACCTATTCCTGTATACAAACTTATTTCTGGTCTAGGCACTGTTTAAGAAGATATATAGACTGATGCTAGACAAATATGTGACATTCAGTTTGAGATTTTATCATGAATTAGAACTATTTATTTTCTTTTGCAGAGTGTATTTAGAAGTGAAAGACACAAATTTTCTATAGGTTTATGATTTAATATAAAATGTCACCATCTGGTTTTTATTTTTATAAGCTTGTTTGGTAGAGAAAAGTATAATAAATGCATTGTAGTATTATTGTAATTATAACTTTTTTTAGTTATTTAAAAGATCACTTTACATCCAACCATCTAACCTACTAAAGTTTTAGACAAATGGAACATGCACTGTTTGTAAGAACCTGATCTTTATCTGGTAAAGCAATCAATTAAGATCCAGACATTTTATGACCTGTAATGGGATATTGAAAGATACATACAATTTGTTTGTGCAAGCCATCTGTGTAAAATCAGGATGTTTGCCCAAAGGTATGCTCAAATCAGATATTCTCAGCCATATACAGCTGTTTGGGAGTAATATACTGCTTTTCTGCTTTTTCTAATTCCATTGGCAACAGTGATTTGTGCATATAGAATATGTTTCATACACAGCCTTTTAAAAACATAATCTGTTTATTTGACATCTTTAATACTTTTTAATGTAGTTATTTGATTTTTTTTTTCAGGATAACAAAAATATGTTTTGCTGATAAATTACCCATATTACATTTATGTAAACCAATGTTGGTAGGCAGCATTGTCTTATGGAACATTGTGGCTTGGGGACTATGTGCTTTAAAGAGAAATTTAACTCTTACTGCTCTGGTCTCCAGCTTTGGATAATTGCTTAATGCTCTGTCAGAGAAGATTGTTGTAATACTTCTGTCTTCATTTCCAAGAAAGCAATTACTGTGTTCTCTCTGGATAATGCTAGTTTACTAATTCTTGAGATAACATCCCTCAAGCTCAGAAATTATTACTGGAAAGTAAATACATCACATATCAGCTGTCACTCAGAAAAACAAAGAAAAGAAAGCAAAGGAAACAAAATGAGGGCCAGAGGGGTGTAACAGAAAGATGTGCTATTCCCATCTATAATGTGTGCTTTTGCCTGTATGTGTGTGACATTTTGATTACCAGGATGTGTTCTGTTAATCTAGTTATAGGTGAGACATTGCACACAAGTTTATTTGTCCACCATTATAGTATCAGAAAGTCTTTTTTAACAAATTGGAAAAGTAAATGAATAGATTCCCACTCCTACTCTCTCTCACCTCAGCATGCAGTGCTTGCCATAGGTCTGAAAACAAATAATCCAAGCCACTCACTAAGATATTGACAACACCTCTTGTCTCTATTTCTCTAGTGGCAAAATGGGTCTAATAGTATGCACGTCTTTTTACTATGATTAGTGGCAATGAATGTCTTTACAGCATTTTGCAATTGTCAAACCCCTGACCATTAGAAAAGTTTTAAACAAATTAAGAAATAAACTATAAAGATATAAAGTATTTTCTAGATAATTGAGTTCTCATTTTAGTAAGGTAATTTTTATATTCAATATATACATAGAACACATATACTGATGTTCTTATTTATATATAAAGTAGTTGCTGGCAAGTTCATAATGTAATTCTGATGTTGGTTTTTTGCAATCCCTTTCTGAGTAGTGTAATGTTTTTGGTTGATATAAAAGACTACAAGACTCTTGTATTTTATTAGAGCCAGAGTCTGCATGCCTGAGGAAAAACATCATATGACTAATTGTTAGGCTTTTGCATAATTATGTTTATGCCTGTTGTTGCCTGTAAAACACTAACTTATAAGAGTGGTAGATCTACTTCACATTCTTAGTACAAAGGAGCTTTTCCAAAAGATCCACTCTTTGCACCCAGAATATATATACTTTTGTCAGAAGAAATAGAAATATAAGTAACAAGAATTAAGATATATAAAATATTAACTAGATGATGCATTAGGTTTTCAGCATCCTAGGTGAGCTGGGATATACGATCATTCATACATTCATCCTGTACCTTGATGACCATTTAATTATTTATAAATTGTGACATTGTCAGTAGGAGACACTTAGGAACCTTTTCACTTCAGTAAATGGGTAGCCAGGCTTCTCACCTAGGGTAACAGGTCAAGTTACTGCTTGGCATCATACAGAATGCAGGATTGAACGTGTTGTTCTCCATCCAGGCAAGTTCTCTGTGTGGTTTGGGGAGCCTTTCATACTTCCTACGGTGTAAAAAAAGACCTTCATAAACATGACTGGCATTAGAAAACCAAATTCAGGATGTTTATGATGAAAACCACAACTGAAAGGAAGTAGTTATTTCCAGTCAGGCTAGGTAACTAAGCCTTACTCTTTGCCACCTTTCATTCCCAGCTTCCTATGATCTTTTCATATGTTCTTAATTCATATTGTGCATTACATGAGGACCTCAAATGTCTAGTTTGGGGTTCAGAATTTAACCTCCATGCATTTCCATTAATATTTTTACCTTGTGTCTTCCATACCATAAATTTGATTACCTTCAAATTATTCAACTATCATAGAAAGCGTCTCAGGTAATGCTAGAATACATCTCAGTAATAATACCCCCCCATTTAACAGATACATAACAATTATTATCATAAAAATGCACTGTGCTCAGTAGAAATAACTTCTATATCTCTGCAAGGAAACATCCTCCACCTTTGGAAGTGTGTATTTGCTGTAAATCTAACGCTGTACAGACGAAGGCTTTGCAAGAGCAGGGCTGGACTGCTGGGGTTTTTCATTCATTTGTTTCTGAAGAGAGATGAAATACAGAAAGCTTCTTTAACAAATACATTCATTAGACTTCTGATTAAAAGAAATGAAACCAGTTTAATTGTGCTCTCTGAATTAGAAGCAACTTCTATAGCATCAACAGTTCTCCCAGTGACAATTTTTGCACTAAGTGTGGTACACTAGGATCCTAGTATTTTCACTAGGAGGTGCATTCACACAAATATGTTATAAAGACCCTATGACAAATATCTGCAGTTGATTTCTGCAATTATGATTACAGTATGCACTATCACAGTGTGCATCTCACTAATTTGCCCTATCAGCTCTGGGAAACTAATTGCATTGTAAATATTTTGCCCAGATGCCTCCGAGCATTCTCTGGATGTTCAGGTGATTTGCGTTTTACTCTGTGGTTAACTAACTGGACCTAATATATTGCTTTATTATAACTTAATGATTGGAAGGATGCTTCATAGTAATTGTCTATTACAAGCTTGTTTCTTCCTGAAATATAAGCTATTTATCATTTAACTGGTGCTGGCAACCATACGCAAAGATAGACTGTTGATTTTGGTGTAATTCACCATACTTACTTAACATCGTTGCCTTATAAACTCAGCTAATGTCAGGAAAACTTCACGCTTAACTTGCTTTACAGTATAGCTCTATGTAGGGTCAACTTAAAGTCGCAAGGACTGACCCAATTAGGTAAACTCTTGGAGGGATTACATGCATATTCTGGACACTTATTAGCCAGAAGAAAATCACTTTGAAGTTTGAGATCCGTAAAGCTGAAACCAAGCTAAATACAGGATAGATTAGTCTTACTAAAACACTTGCTAGTTTTATAGGGCTATTTTGGAACAGTTGTTTTAAATGTGACCACTAATCAGCTTGGAGTTGCCTAAGCTGTTATTTGGGCCCTTTAGTGGTTTTGAAAACTGGTAAAAAAATTGGTCTGTGTATCACATGCAGGGAATTGCATTAAATAATCTAGGTATAACAAAAAGGTGTTTCGAACACATAAAAAGAGTATAGTAGTTGCAAACTTATTCCTATCAGAACCTTCACTAAAGTTTATGCTTCTTGATACCGTGCTTTCATAATTATAGGGCAGGGTAATAAATACAGAGTAAGTTTTTAGAAGACAAGGTAAATGAAGACTATAGTAAGGTAGCTTTTTCTTCATAGCATTTCAATTTTCATGAAAAAAAATTCAGGTCTTCAGAATTAACATTTAAATATTTTGTAATTAAGAATTACCTTAAATTGAAATGGGATTTTTGTTAGAATAAACAGTCAAAAGCCAAACATTTACCTTTTGGATATGTAATTGATGAGTTAGCGTTGCACTGTTGACTCATAACAGCCATCTCTGAGAATGTTAAGACAAAGTTGTGACTTTTAAAATTATCAATTAATCTTAAAAATGTCCTTTGATATGATGATTATTGATGATGATTTTTAAATTTTGAAAATCATGGTTGAGCAATGTAGTAATAACTATGACGGTTAAAACCACCATTTAGTTTTTAAAAGAGGGATTTTCCTCATTTTGCTTATTACTGGTTATAGAGAAATTTGTAATAAAATGATCAAACTTCTTTAAAGCTCTGTAGTGACAAAGAAAAAGACAAATGTCCTGTCTCAAAATGCTTAAAATTAAACTGAACAAAAATGAGCATGAGGAAAAATACATAAGAATGAAAGTTGTTTTCAGGGAATACACTAAACATATCAACAAGTTACACAATTCAGTGCTTGCCATTTTATTCTTAGCCAAAAGGACCAGGGATAGAGTACAAAACTCTGATAAGGCTTATTTCAATAATAGAAAAATGAATTATCCCAGGAAAATAAGAAAGAAATTGCTTCAAAATAGATAAAAAACTTGTTCCTACTGCTTTTTCAGGAGTCCTTTTGAAAATCTGTAACATATTGGTTTTTACATATAATGAAAAAAGGAGCTTGTGTTTACGTTCTTCAGTCTAGTGCCAAATTTAACAGGCATGCATTTGTTTGAGAGTACAAGGTAAATTGCATGTTGAACAGAAAACTGGTAGACAAGTCAAATCCAATTGTTGAGTTACAGTGCACTGCTGTGACTGTATCAGAGTTACATAGCAGCCAAAAGTTGTGTTTCAAAACATGAAGGATGAAGTATTAGATCAGGTCACGTATATATTTTCAGTGATGTCCTAAAGGGACACTATTGAAAAGAGAAACTGATAAGGAAAGTTTCATTTGAAGCTATCACTTAGCTATCAAGGTCAGTTGCTTCATTTTCTCTGAACATTTGGTTTTCTTTGATTTTGGTGATGGGTGATTTGTGACACTGTTTCTGTACTCAAAAAAGAAGTTAGACAAAAGGAAATTATTATAACATTCAAAAATAATATTCTCTATCATCTGATGTCACTGACCTTCTCAGATGCCAGTTTAGCTTATCTAGCCAGAAGAGACTCATCTATTTAGAACACATAAAAGTGTTATTATTTCAGACAGACAAGAGAGCATTATTTTATCTAGAAATTCTACTGGGAGCTCACACTAACAGGGACAAGCCATTAGCAATAGTCTAGCTATGAATATGCTTGGCCTGCTCATTGAAGCAGAAAGCAGGCCTGGAAGAGAAGAATATTTACATAGCCACATGGCAATATGCCTTTTGTTTCTCAACAGACAGAGGGCTCTTGCCCACAGAAGAGTGTGAAACTAGAATGTGAGGCAGAATGTTCAGAGTAATTGGGGATAGGGTCTGGTGGCTGTAAAAAGTAATTTTTCTCCACTGACAGTAGTTAGTGTTTCTTTTACGCTCCAATATATTATGGTTGTAGATGTCCTAGAAATGTTTTTGTGCCATGCAGTTTGTATGCTACATAGTTTATCACCTATCATATCTTAAATTGAAATATTAGTTGATCATACTGCCAACTCTTCCCTCGTTTAAGATTTTGCATTGCTTCAAAATGTGATAAATATCTGGACAGTATAATTCCTGTCATTCATGTTTGGTTTTGACCCCTCAAGAACTACAATTTCTGGAATTTGTAGAATAGTGTAGTCTCTTATACTTCAAGTCTACCTCTAAAGTTCCTGTTACCTGAAGCTCCTCCACTGGATCTTTACCTCTCTCTCTGCCAATAAAATAGTGTAAAAATAAGGATAGCCAACACATTTAAACATTTAAACAGCTCATCTGAAAAGTGTTTTTTTTTACTGGATTCTGTGTAGCAGTTGGGGGAAAGAAGGGATTGTATTTTAATTTGCTTTTTTGGAGGGGATTATTCTTTTAATATTGCAAGAAGTATGTTCTATTTTCAGTCACATTTTTGTGAATCAAGAGCTACTCCATTGTTTTAGTCAACTGGATTTAATCCAGTGAGAAGACAACATTAAGTGTATTTTTAATTCCTTCTGAACCATACAGTGTTATTTTGTGTGGTTTCATGTCTGTCAGACATTTTGTAAAACAAGTATGGAAGGAATAAACTAGAATATAAATGTACCCCATTAGAGTTCTGCTTTGTTGGACATTGTCTTGAAAGCTGGATTATGCTGTGTACTACGGAAAATGTTTGTTTCCATAACTTTGCAAGAAGAGGTAACTCTTACATTTTTGAGGAATGGAAATCACACAGGTCACCAAAATGTAAATTATTAAATTAAAGGAATCTGAAACTGCCATGAAGGTTCTAGTTGATACTATGCAGTTTCTGTACCCCCAAACACTTTAAATGGTGCTAGAATAGGTTGGCTTGCTTGTTTTTCATTTGAACTGAAGTGAAAATATTTTTGGCAGTGAATTAAGTCTGTGCTTTAGTAACTTTGGCACCAGGCATGGTTTGTTCTTTATTATTTTTCAGTACAGATTTGTTACATGTTACATTTTTTAACAACCTTAACATTCACAATACTTATATATTCTTGTATACAATTCTGTGGAAAGATCCTGAGAAACATTGGCAGTCTTTCTTAAGTGATATCATCTTTTCAATATTGTTCTTGTATACAGCATCTGCCATTCATTATGGGCCTGACCAACAGTGCTAATAGTGTCTTATTGACTGTGATGGATCATGAGCTTTGGATTGTCAAATGGGAACAAACACTCCAATTCCTAAATTCCCGTAAGCATTTACATGTTAAAATTTGCTGAATCACAACATTAGCAACAGGAAAAATTTATCTGGTAATTTCTGTTAACTTTTGATAAGACTGATCTAAAAATTGTAGATGTAGAAACTTAAGCTGCTAGCAGAAATATGTCTTCAAGAATAAGAATTTGAGGCATTTCAAAGAATACTCATCCATAATACAGCACTAAATAAAGAACCTGTAAAATAAGCAGATTTGAGTTGTCTTTCTGTATTTCATAGCTTTTTTTTCAATTAATCAAAAAGTCAGGTTGGTATCTAAAAAACGTTGCAAAACTTGTTTTGTAGTTCTAGTCCCCAAATCCCTATTATTTGGTGCTAGAGGACTGTTCAGATTTTCTGAAATTAAATGAAGGCAGATACTTGCTTTGAATTCTTATGACCTCAGCCAATAAACACATTTCATCTCTATGGTTGCAAAAACAAATAGCCACTATTGCAGTATATCTCATAGGCACATAAGAATTAGTTGACATGGAAGGATTTGCTTTCTTTTACTAGGTTAAAATCTGAATTCCTGAGGGAGAAAGAGTGCAAGTAGGGTGAATTGATAAGAGGAAATCTCAGATATAATATTCTATCTTAATCTAAGTTTGTATTTAATCAACTTTGACGTAGTCTTTTAAGAAAAAATTCTGCTCCGAGACCCTACTTTGAGTATATGAACTGTGCTTGTACAATGGCAAGTGAACTGCTTCATGACATCTTTTCCAACTGGCATAATCGTTACGTTCTCTGTGTACCTGCTCCCTGGAGGGAAAAAAAAAGCATGTATGGAAGAGTAACAAGTCCTGATGTGGAGTCATGTGGAGGACAATATCATAAGATAATTGCTGGGGAGGGCAGGAGTTAATCTGCTGGTTTGAAAAACATTGCAGTAGAAACGTTGATGTTGCAAAGCCAAGAATTTGAAGATTAACATTTAGGGTTCTTGAGTAACTTCAGTAGAGCTGCACATACATTATGATACAGATTGTAATTTCAGAGACATGTGCTAGCTTTCCTTAAAAAAAATCCAAATATTATTCAGTACACGATTACTCAGTATTTGTTTAAACTCCATCGTTGAAAGTGGTCCAGAGCTTTATTTGCTAAATTTGTTCAAACCCCATTTGAGGAGAGCATTATATGGACTATGGACTTTCAGATGACTTATTTCCTTATAATAGTTGAGTGTTTTCACAAGCACACAGACATTTATTGTAAATGTAGGCTGCATGACATGAGATGATATTGCTTTTCCGAATTATGGGAATCAAGTTAGAGAATCAGGTTACGGAATCAAAATAGAAAGTACCCATTAACATTTAATATCTTCATCAAGGACACAGACAGTAGGATCGAGTGCACCCTCAGCAAGTTTACAGAAGACACCAAGCTGAGTGGTGCAGTCAACACGCTGGAGGGACAGGATGCCATCCAGAGGGACCTGGACAAGCTTGAGAAGTGGGCCCATGTGAAGCTCATGAAGTCCAACAAGGCCAAGTGCAAAGTCCTGCATGTGGGTTGGGGCAACCCCTAGTATCAATACAGGCTAGGGAATGAAGGGATTGAGGGCAGCCCTGTGGAGAAGGACTTGGGGATATTGGTGGATGAAAAGCTGGACATGAGCCAGCAATGTGCGCTCGCAGCCCAGAAAGCCAACCGTATCCTGGGCCACATAAAAAGAAGCGTGGCCAGCAAGTCAAGGGAGGTGATTCTGCCTTTCTGCTCTGCTCTGGTGAGACCCCACCTGGAGTACTACTACCTCCAGCTCTGGCGTCCTCAGCACGGGAAAGATATGGACCTGTTGGAGTGGGTCCAGAGGAGGGCCACAAAAATGATCAGAGGGGTGGAACACCTCACCTGTGAGGAAAGGCTGAGAGTTGGGCTTGTCCAGTCTGGAGAAGAGAAAGATCTGGGGAGACTTTATTGCAGCCTCTCAGTACTTAAAGGGGGCTTATAAGAAAGATGGGGACAAACTTTTTAGTAGGGCCTGTTGTGATGGGACAAGAGGTAATGGTTTTAAAATAAAAGAGGGTAGATTTAGACTAGATATAACGAAGAAATTTTTTTACAATGAGGAACATTACAATGAAACACTGGAACAGGTTGCCCAGAGAAGTGGTAGATGCCCATCCCTGGAAACATTCAAGGTCAGGTTGGATGGGGCTCTGAGGAACCTGATCTAGTTGAAGATGTCCCTGCTCATTGTAGGGGGGTTGGACTAGATGACCTTTAAAGGTCCCTTCCAACCCAAACTAGTCTATGATTTTATGATTCTATGATTTTTTTGCCAAATTAGAAACATTAGAGACCTTAATTGCTTCTTAAACCTAGTTTTAATCAAAGGTACTTTGTCTGAAGCTACTTTGCCCTTTCAGAGTACTAATACCAGTCTTGTTCATGACCACACTTCCTTTACCTTTCATCCTTTCTGAATTGTTTCTGCAGACAGAAAACATTTGTCTGGTGACAGACAGCTGTGGCAAAATGTAAATCATGTTTCAGATATTCTCTAGCTTGATTAGACAAATATCAAGTATATCACTGTAGATGTGTGCCATGGGCAATCTAGAGGTGTCTAGAGACTGCTAGCTTGAACGCAAATGAAGCATTCCAGTCTTGCGCACCTTCATTGGTACAGTCCTTATCCATGTCTGAACAAAGCAGTGTAGAAGCAGCTACACTGACTGATACTTTTACTGTCTCTAATTTGGGATATCATACTTCAGGAGGACTGGTATTTCAGGCTGTGGGTGCCAGCATTTTCCAGAGGCTATACTCTTTTTTAGTATTTTTAGTGCCATTGAGTTACGCTTGAGACAAGAAGTTTAAATCCATATATTTTTAAAAATAGTACCTGCTTTTTTCAGAAAGGCTAAGCAGACATTTAGATGAGACATTAAATTTATTTTTCCTCTGCTGCTGTCACCTTCTGTGAACATCTGATTCTTCTTCCACCCACTGAAAATTCTGCTCTGTTTTTCCCATTTGAAATTCACTTGGTTCTTGTTTTGAGCAGATGCTTTGTAGTCAAGTATATGAAGTCTACACAAGCCTTCAGTCTTCCTAATTCCTTTTCTGCTATAGTGTCATTGGGCTTACCTACCTTTAGGGAAGCAACTAGAAAGGCCAAGGTTCAGCTGGAACTCAGTTTAGCAAAGGACATCAAGGATAACAAGAAGGGCTTCTTCAAGTACGTCAGCAGTAAACGTAAGGCTAGGGGTGGCGTGGGACCGCTGCTGAACGAAAAGGGTGCCCTGGTGACAGAAGATACAGAGAAGGCGGAGCT
>BOSO01029635.1:0-17613 GCA_018403395.1 Gorsachius goisagi | reverse complement strand
GAGCTGGATGCAGTGCTCCAGGTGAGGTCTCACCAGAGTAGAGTAGAGGGGCAGAATCACAGAGTAGAGGGGCAGTACAGGTATTCACAATAACATTATCAAAGTATGTTCATTTTCTAAAAGAAAACTTAACATTTTCAATACAGTTTCTAACATAGGGTAAACTCAGCTTGATTCCATTATAGTGAGATCATGTTTATTAGAAAAAGACAATAAATAAAAAAGACAAAACAAGATGACTAAATAAAATAAATAGATCTGTACGTCTTATCTTAGTTGACCTTTCTGAAATGGTAAAGCATAAATGCTTTAATGCATAAAAAGATATCAAGACATTTTTCAAAAGAGTCACTACACACACATTTTAAGGTTAAGTGGAAGAGGGCAATGACCAGCAAGATTGCAGGAAAAAGTGGGTTTTGTGTATTTAACTGAGCAATTTTCATATGGGGTCTAGGAGCCCCTGAAATCCCAAAGCCATTTTGATGGAACAAATTGGAAAGGCTCATTGGTGAAATACAGTATAACAAATGCATTAAAACCATACAAACAAAACTGTGTGTATTTTCAAAACACAAGCCCAGTAATACAAAGACCACAGATTCTAGAATAACTCTGGAATTCAATATTGCTCCACATATTCTGTTACACTAAGAAAAATGATTTTTATCTATATGTTAAATTAATATCTGATCAATAAAATAGCTGCCTGAAACATATATTTGGTGTTAAATTGAAGACTGACAGGTGAGGCTGTGTTGTTAGATACATCATCCACATAGGAGGAAAAAAACGGTACCGGATGGTATGAGCAGCAAAATAAACTCCTGTGGTAGTGATTCACTGGAGGTTCAGAGCCTAAAAATGATCTTCCATGTGAATGACATCCCAGCTGAGGGTGGGAGCTTCACCTGTTCATTGAAGTCAGGATTCAACTCACACAAACTGATCCCAGCTATTCTGACAGAAATCTGGCTGCATTCACATGGACCATGCTTTCTCAGAAGACACTCTTGTTGTACCAAGGTTGAAAATATTCTGTAAAGTGTTTTCTCTATGATCTGAATTTTCCTGGGGTTTTTTGTTTGTTTGTTTTTGTGGGTTTTGTAGGGTTTTTTTTTTTTTTAAATGATCTTGAAACTCAGATTAGCTTTCTGATTTGGGAACTGTTCAAAGACAACACAGCCTAGCTTCCAGTAAACATAAGTCCACTTAACGGTTTTGCATCCAAACTCTGAAATATTTATAGCTTCATTGGGTGTAGGTGCAAGGTGCTGGCAGCAGGGGGAGAACCAGGGGCTGTCCTGTGGTGAACACAGCCAGTTCCAGCCAACTCCAATGGACCCACCACAGGAAATAGATGAGCCCATCAGTCATGATGGTGGTGCCTCTGGAAAAGCAGATTTAAAAGACGACAGCATGGTGCACCGGGAGTGAGGAGTAAGGAAAAAAGTGTGAGAAACAACCTCACAAGAACCAAGGTGAGAGGCAAAGGAGAGGAGGAGGTGCTCCAGGCATCAGAGCAGAGATTTTTCTGCAACCCATGGGAGAGACATCGGTGGAGGAGCTATTTCTCTGCTGCCCATGGAGAGGATGACAGCAGAGCAGATATCCACATTGCATCACATGCAGGACTCCATGCCAGAGCAGGTGGATATTCACTGAAGGAACTGCTGTCCATGGAGAGCCCATGCTGGAGCTAGGACTGCAGCCTGTGGGAAGGACCCATGGTGGAGCAGGGGAACAGGGTGAGGAGGAAGGAGCTGTTATGGACTGACCACAGACCCCACTCCCATCCCCCAGCACTGCTTTTTTGGGGAGCAGGAGGTAGAGGAGTTGGGAATGGAGTGAAGTTGAGCCTGGTAAGAAGTGAGGTGTAATGGAGGGAAGGTGTTCTAGTTTCATCTTTGTTTCTCACAATACTATTTTAATTGTCAATAAATTATTTAATTTTCCCAAAGTCAAGTCTGTTTTGGCCATGATGGTAATTGGTGAGTGATCTTCTTGTCCTTATTTCAGCCCACGAGCTTGTACATCTTATTTTCTGCTTCCTGTCCTGCTGAGGAGGGGGAGTGAGATACAATCATTTAAACTGTATCTAAGTTTTGGAAGAAACTCACATCAGTGTTTACCTGACCTCGAATGCCACTGAAGAACAACAGGGATCTTTATTCTTGGTTATTTAAATTAAGAGTTGGCTCAAAAATTAGGAACTGATTCTTTTTAACTCCATTGAGTGTAAGGAAAAAAAAGGTCCAAAGGTGATGTTTATTATCATTATATATCTGTCAAACTTCTCCAGGAATACCGTTCAAAACATATGCACACATTGCAGTTCACTTGTTTATTTTTGTCTGCAAATGTAGCCCTGCTGAATGGAGCAAAATGTCTTATTCCACACCTACATACTCTGTCTAATTTTCTTCTTCATTTATCCTCTTCCTTCTTGTATATTAGTGGAAAATCAGTTTAAACACAAAAATACCCCTTTGAGGGTATGCTGTTTTGACAGCGCTCAGACAATCTCCAAGTGTGAGGGGAAAAACTACTGGAATTGAGAATCTTGAACATGAACTCCAAACCCTTTCTGAGGAAAAAAACGACTCTAGTCTCTGGATAGAGTAACAGCACTGAGTGCTTTTGACAGTTCCTACCTATGATCCCTACTCTGCTGTCAGGGACTGGACACCCTTCCCTGACTAGCGTGGCTGAATCTAGTAAGTAATTTTGGATTGAATTAGTTCCTGTGACAGACAAAACAGACTTTACAGTAGGCAAATTGAATTTCTCTGGTTCAGTGACTGCTATGGCACTGCTCCTCTCAAGAAGATTTTCACATTATTGGGGGCTGGTAGGTTTCCTTGTAAATAGTCACAGGCAGCACACACTGCAACACAACTGATTCCTTGTCTGCTGTCATTAAAAAAAAATAAAATTCTGTCTACATCTACCAAGTCACTTACACATGTGCATATACACACTCACGCACACACAAGGAAAAAAAAAAAAAGCAAATATCTGCATATTTTTGTTTTACCAAGACTATATTTTATATGGACTGAAAAATCACATAACGGCCTTCTTGGAGAGACTTAGCATTAGTATCTAGTGTTACAAAATGCAACGTGTTTTTAATGCAGTGAAAAGGCAGGAAAGTTTACTTATCTTAAATACAATTATGAATGGGGAACTGTCACTGTGTACCTTGATTCAGTTAGGTTAGAGGCTAATGTCAGCCATATCATGGATAGAAATACAAGAAATTCCATATTTAAGTTACCACAAACATGTAATCTTGCATCACTGGTATCACAGACTTTCCCTACAGCTGGCACTGAACATAGCCTCCAAATATTTTCTTTATTTTATTAGACTAATATAGCATATGTATACCATAAAACTAGCATCTGTAGTCATATATAAAATGCATTTATTTAGGCAGTGCTTATAGAATCATTAACACATACAAGAAATAAATTCACACTTTTCAAGTCTCTCAATTCACACTGCAGATTTTCCCAATCACTGTTTATTTTTCTAAAGCCTGTTTTTATTCTTCTCCAAGACAAGGGAAATTGTAACATTCCTGCTGTTCTCATGGATAACTATTAGGATTATTCCCTTAAGTGGGAGGTTTTTTCATGGATAGTTTTTACTTTCTTTTAGCTGTGGAACTTAATGAATCATCACCACAGGATACAGAGATGCAGAATACGCAAATGATCATGCATTTTTATTATTATAAATAGTCAAGAAACAGTATCATTTCAGTGTGAGCAGATACAGAATACCTTTACTGAGCTTCAGAGCTGGTCCCAAATCACCATAAGCAATATGGATGTCTGATGAAGAAATACTCCACTGTAGTTTTGAAAGATATTCAAAGGACAGAGTAGAGCTCCAACACAGTATGGGAAAACACAAGTCTAACAGAAAGATACATTTTTGTGGCTTCTGGTATTAATTCATTATTTAGAGCTCCCCTGCTTCAAATCATCATTGCAGCAGCAATACCTCTTGGATGAGGTAGTGCACATAGAGCCCTCTTGAGAGCTAGCTATTATGGGGGCCAGCAAAAAGCTACTTTTTCATTATTGTCTGGGGTTAAGAGGCTGGTTTATGAGGTGGTGAAATAACCAGGAAAATCTTAAATACTTCAAAATGAGACAAATTTTTCTGGAAGCAAAGAAAGCACAGGAATATTATCCTGGCTAACATTTCAGCTCCTGTCTTTCGGAAATCAACAGTTATGTGAGTAATTTGGAACATAAAAATATACACAGACACATGCATGTACATTTTAAAAGTCTTAACTATAGAAAAAAAAGATTATTTTTTATTTCAGAAAAAAAGATTTGTTTGAGAACTCCAATTTTAAGCAAACAAAGAGAGAACTTTTAATATCCTATTTCAGTTGCTTTTCATTAAAATGGTTGTTAGGTTATTATAGTTAAAAATTAAAAACTTGCATTGAAAATTTTTATTGACTCAAAGAGATTTTTTGCATATTTTTACTTTAAAAATGTTGCCACAATTTTTTCTTTGTCAAAGACTTTTGTCTTTATTTTGTCTTTGTCTTTTTCTTTATCAGGCATAGGAGTAACCTCTAAATAGTCTTTGAAACAGTATGTTTTGCTTTCCTGTTGAGCTCTAACATTCTACATCAGTGCCTGGAAGAATGAAAATGAATCTTCAGCAGAGAGATTCTTATGAGGCAGAATCTGTAATTCTGTATATATGAAGGGTATTCGATGAAGTATAAAAAATAAGTCTATGATATAGAAAATGGGTACTACATAATTAGACTTTGGTCACCAAAGTTGTCACTGCACAGCTTCCTATGGTAATGACTTAAGTCACTTTCTTATATTTTTTGTTCAGCTTTATCATCTACATACTTGCATAAACAAATTCTAAGCAATTATAAACTCATATTGTTTCCTTTGAATTATTTATTGTACTGTTGATAATATGTGTTTAGATGTGAAGGTCCCATTATCTACTTTTGGCTTCACATGGGGTGGCTTTCCTACTACTACATCAACCAAAGATGAATGTGAAGTGATTTCAATTACTTCTGTAAGACAAAGAGAAATTAAAAGTGAATTTCAACTCTATATGTTCTACCATTTGGCTAAGTAACACATCATGGAGCAATCTTTTAAAATAGTTTTCATGTCTTTATTTCTACTTTTGCAATATAGAAATTAACAGCAAGAGATTAACAGCAATATAGAAATTAACAGCAACAGTTTTTCAGAGCTGTTGTGGTTTTAAATAAGTCTAAATCTATTTTTAGGAATTGATATTTCTGTATTACAAGACACATACAACATATTTAAATACCTTTTCTAATGTTATAAAAAATAAAAAGGAATTAAAGTGAAAAAGGTAGGTAGAATAACAACAGATTAATGAAGCAGCTTTTTTAAAATTAGCTTAAGACAAATATAGCATCTATTTCTTTGAAATTGTTAGTGATTATTGCATACAATAATTTCCAATGGTAAACCTCAGTGAGCTAAGTCCCAGTGAAAGGGGGGATCTGATGTCTGGACAACTTCTCAGTTTGAATGTAAACATTACATTTTTCAGCTCTTCCAGATCACAAGGTCTGTGAGCCTATGGATTTTAAGACCTTTGCAGGTCTTAAAACACTGCAAGGAGCATTCGAAGCCTGACGGTCAGTTTAAATTTCTATTTTACCTGTGCAACCTCACAGCCTATAAAATTATTTACTTGTTGTCATTTGAGAACTCTGAGTAAGAGCATTCAAGTTTCTTGTTTGCTCATTTGCCTCCTCCTTTTCTTCAATCTTTCTTTCTCTTCATGAATTTTTCTTCATTGTACATAACTTATCACAAAATAGTCTTCAGCTGACTGCCTTTTCAGCTACCAACTCAACTCTCTAGTTGGTTGTCCCTCTCTTTCACCTCCCAGTCTGTTGAGCATGCCATCTGCACCTATGTACCAGGACTCTTCTACCCTGCTTCTGTACCTGTTATCATGGTTTTGTTCTAAACTCTTCACTTCCACTGGCCATATGTTTAATTTCTTGGCCTCAATATATCTTTACATCAGCAAATGTCTCATCTTTTGACAATGCAGTTTCCTATTCATTATAACATTTTTTACTTTACCATTCTAAATGTTGGCTTCGAGTTGTTTCTGTCATGACTACCACCTTTAGAAGCGCAAAAGAAATTTTTGGTTTGCCTGAGAGGCAGTTTTTTCTGTCACAGGAGATGCAGCCCATCAGTGGCCACATGATCACTTGACCAAATGAAATAATGGTTGCAATTGTTCTTTCAGCTTTATGATTCTATTTCTTGCCAGACTATGCAATTCAGCAGTTTAAGTGGAAGAATTATGCAAGAGCCAAAGTTTTTATGCTTATAAAATCAATAAACTCCTAATTAAAAAAAGAAGGAAATAGAGCTGTTGACTTTCATGGTGTTTCTGAACCAGCTATGCATAATCTGGCAGAGTAGACAACTGAGAAATTGTTGAAGTAATTATTCATAGTCTAGTCTGTTTATTTAAACTGAAAAGCTGAACTTTTTTTAAGATCATCCAATGATAATATTAACTTACAGAACTTCTCGTCTGACTGAGCACCTTGTTGAGAAAATACATTCTGATTTTTTTCAGGAGTGAAGGGTAACAGACATAGTTCTAGAATTTTCATGAGCATTTTATTTGTTTAGATTTAGCACAAGCATAAATTAATAGTAATACCAAGCAACTGCAATGGTATGTGGGAAATTAATGTCATGGTGTGCAGTATTCTTTTGGCTGGGTGACTATAGAGAAAGTGTTAAGATATGAACTAGTCCTTGTTCAGAAATGAATTTACAGCACAGCCTTTTTTCATTCTGTTTTAATGGGTATTTTGTTTTTCAGATTGCATTATCCTAATGCCACACATGCTGAGGGTATAGATGGGCATATTGATGGAATCCCTGGAGCAATATGAATTCTTCTGTTGTGATAATGTTACCATTAGTCTTGATTGCATTTGCTGAGGGTGAGATTCTAGTAACAGGTTGCTTTAGGCATTTTTGCTTGTTGATTTAGATTTTCCCCCTTAATTTTTTCCTAGTGTATTTCTTTCTTTTTTCTTTTTTTTTTTTAAAGCAGATTTCTGTTGTGTTACATGGTGTCTGTTTTACTTGCCATTGTAATAGTCACTTTTATGTTTTCTTCATGCCAATTTAACATTCTGCTACCAATGAACATTTTCATCATATTTACTGGAGCTCATGTTGTACGTATGAGAATACTTCCCCTATTTGTCTCTCAAATTTTCTTTTAGTGGTTTTCTGTTAGTGGTTTTGCTATCTCAGTTTCAATGTTCTGGCTGGTTGCAATTACAAGTTTTCCCAGCTGGGAGCTTGTTACATTTTTCTTGGTCTCTGCGACACGCTGATCTATTTGGAAACATAGTTCAAACTGTTTTGTCTCTATATTTTGCATCTTCTTTCCACACAGTATTAATGATGACTTCGTGGATTCATTTTTCTGTTCAGAGTTTTAAAGAAAATCAGTAGTTACAAAAACTGGTGCTGCTCTCTGACCTGTTACATCACAGAAAAGAGACTTCCAAGTGGGGTTTGGAGAGAAATGTCAATGCCTATAATTTACAGAAGGCCTGAAAGCTAGAGAAAACTACTCTAGCTGTCATTGCATAGTAGAGAAAAAAGCTGTTTCAATTGCTGGTGATAAATACATAGCTAAAGAATCATAAGTCTCTCTTTAGTTTCTGACTTTTGCCAAAGTCATACTTTTAAATAGCATTGTAATTGAAAGTTGTTGTGGTGATGAGAGCTTCTTATGGCATAATCTTGAGTGTATACCAACTGCTTTGACCAAGTCTGGTAAGCATTGTATTTGGTGGACCTTACTCAATTAAGGGCTGCGTGATCAATGTCTTGAATGCTGTTCATCAGTAAGTGCATGCTCTGTCCTTTGAAGAGACATAGATCTTAGTAGCACAATAGAAACAGGCCTATGAAAGAAAGTGCAGGGGGTTGTTTATTTTTTCAAGGAATACAAGTTGGCAAGAGCTGTTTAAAAAAGTACTATCTATGGCTCATGATTTCAAGTCTTCAAACCAAATGTGAATTGCCCTATTTAATGATGGTTGATTAAATAGGATCCTTCCTATTACCTTTGTTGATTGGTCGGATTAAGTGACTTGTGTGGATGGATATGATGTGAACACTTAAGGGTAACTTATTTAAGATTCCATTCCCACACGTGTTTGAAACTCTGGTCTTGCAAGAATTGGTCTGAAAAACAGTCGGAATTTTTCCAAAAACTTCAATGAATTTGGAGACAGTACATAGATCTATTATAGTAACTATATTTATTAATAAAACTCTATAATGAAAATAGTAATAGAAAGCAGAATAAAAAGTAGTATAAGTGTACATAATGTCAGCTAATTAAAAGTATGAACTATACAGTGATCGATATATTTATCCAGATCTGGTCCGTGTTTCAGAGTTCTGCCAGATAGCGGAATTTCAATCAATACTGTCAAATGCAGGCTTTAGTAATCTGCAATAAACTTCAACAGAACAAAATGTAGCTTTTCAGTAACAAGAATATTACCAGAGATGCTTGTAAGTGTCAAAATATTTCTGATATGTTTTTTCTTTCCATCCATTTGTCTTACTGTTGATTTCTGGAAGCTGTGCAATACACCCTTTCAATACTATAGTCCTTTCTAAAAGAATTACATGCCAAACACATAGTTATAAGTCAACTGTGTCTAAATTAAATTTCAGATGTTCATTAGAACTGAAAGGATGACTTTTTCAATTAAAAAAAAAAGAAAATAAATTAAAGTTTTCTAGTTATTTTAGTACTACAGTAACAATATTTCTGGGTGTTGATCAGCATAAACACAGGAAGTGAAACTTGAACTTTTATACAGCTTTCTTGGAATCCCATAGGAGTCATCCTTTCATAAACAATGTAAGATTGTTTATATGCAGTGACAGACAAACAGTATTTTGGGCTTACCCCTGCAGTACTGAAGTCAGTTGCCATATTGTTTATGATTTCAATTAAAACTGAATTGATTCTGCACTCTATGTGGGATCTACATGAAATTCCTTTTCTAAGAGCCAGCATTTAGTTGACTGCCTAATTTTAAAGGGAGGTGTGATGTATCCTTTGAAACTGTCACCAGCTGATGAACTGAGTGAGTATTGATGTACAAAACAAGACAATTTACAGACATATAACTGGGAGAAACCTACTTGGGTATTGGATTTAGGATTCTGCTATTGCAGGCAACTAGACAGCATCTCTCTCCTTTAGCTCTATTTTAAAACTAGATAGACTTTTTTCCTCTACTCGTCTAATTGAAAGGCCTTAATCTTAGTCTTCTAATGGTTAGAAACTTTTATCTAATTTCAATTCTAAATTTACTCATGACAATTTTATACCCATGTGCTCTTCTGCCAATGTTGTCCTTTGGTTTAATTAGGTTTTTTCTTTCCCCAGTGTTTAGCCTCCATTTTTTTAATAGCTAGTAAGCATATCCCCTCTTTGACTTTGTTTTCTAGTCTTTTGGAGATAAATACTTTTTGTCTGCTCTTAGAAATGCAAATGAATGTTAGATATGATATAATCTTAGGTTCAGACATTCAACGTTAGAATGTTGCATATGGGAATCTAAGCAATATCATCAGGGCTCTAGGTGGCCCTGCTTTAGCAGGGGGGTTGGACTAGATGATCTCCTGAGGTTCCTTCCAACCCTTGTGATTCTGTGATTGCTCTTTTTTATTCAAAAGATCAATAATTAGCTTTTTAAGAGGAACCTATCTGGATGATAGCAGAGAGTGAGCTAGCCAGATGGATTGCTACAGCAGGGCACTAAGACAATCACAAACAATTCACAATACTGATTTGAAAAACATAGCTGTTATAGAGAAACATTTGTTCATTATTGTTACTCAACAAAATTATTTCAGAAAATTATTCCATCTAAGGCATAGCTTTGAGGCACAAATTATATATACTAAACTATGCCATTCATTACATGAACATAGCTAGAGGTGAAGCTTGGATATATCTGAGAGAAGAATTAAGTACTATCCCCTCAAATCAACTATGCCATTCATTACATGAACATAGCTAGAGTTGAAGCTTGGATATATCTGAGAGAAGAATTAAGTACTATTCCCTCAAATCTTCATTTTCCACTGAGAAAATACATTTCATTATTTGTTGTCACAAACGATTTATGGAGACAGAGTGATAGATATTTATGCATACTTATTTTGCATAAATGCATATATTTGTACATTTTTGTTTTCCAAAAATAACTTCTACATTTCCTTATTGTAGGGGTGTTTTGCTTGTTTGTTTTTAACAGGTAAAAAAGAATAGTAATATCAAGAAAAAATATTACATAAATAATATTATAAATTATTATAAATTGAATGCATAAATATTAAATATATAGATACTTAATATAGACATATAAATTATAAATATAAAATATTATAAATATAAAAATACACATACACCCAATTTCTGCTCTGCCTTCTAAAGGCCAGCTACAGTAAACATAGTTCAGAGTTGAATTCAAATTGATGACAAATTTGTTGTTCTTCAAAGATTTAGGTATTGTAAAGTTAAAAATTCAAAGCTTGGTATTTTGGTTTACTTTGGGATTAGTACTTGATTCAGAAACCAGCAGGCCAGTAACAGGGAATCACAAATGGGATAGAAATGGAGTTACAGAATCTGAATGGGCTACCTGTTATAAGAATAAATTGTATTAAACAACATACGGGGGTTTTATTTAACTTAAAAGTATGTTAAAGTTATGTGGGTTTTTCTGTTATATTTTCTTCTAAATTTTGTATTCTACTTTGAGTATATTTTATTTTTAATAAAAAACCTCAAACTATCACATCATGTACAGCTGGGACATATGACAGAAGGCGTCAGTTTCAAAATTCTGTATAGCTCTAAAGTATGCCTGATTTTACTTCATTGTGCCCATGTATGCTCCTTCCTTCTTTACTCATTATATTTTGACAGTCCCTCTGTTTCAAATGCAGTTTCTATACTTCCCCAACAAAAGCAGACATGACTTGAGGAACATTTTCCTGTCTCACTTTGCTTTACTACACCTGCTAACTTAGAAAAATAGTGTGTTATTTCTGCCATGGGAAATGAAAATTATAATTTGAAATCTCATCAAACACATTATAAAAACTTCAATTTTATTTTCTCAAGGGTTCTAAAGGATAAATTTTACATCTCAAGATCTGGAAACACAATCTGAAAACATGGGAAGAATGTTAGCTTATAGACTAATATAATGCCTTTTCTTACCTACTTAATATCAACATTTATCTTTTCTTTTTCTGTCTTTTACATCAATTATATTTTATATATATATACACAGTGTGTATATATGTGTGTGTGTGTGTCTATCTATCTATCTATTTCTGTAAAGCCTCTGTCCTTGTTAGTCTGATTTTTTCTTTTCCCTTTTTTTTAATCATTCACACCCATGGTTCCCTACAAAATTAATCAATTACGTGCCTGATTAACATCCTGTTTTCTTCTTGAGAAGAAACTCTAGGTTTTTTAGATTTTCCATTTAGCTCCAACCCACTGTGTGTTTGTCATTCTCTATAATATTTGCATATCTTTTCTTTTTTCAACACATTTCTGCAAAACATAACACTCAAAATTATGATCGAATAACCTTTACTTTAATAACCTCGCAATTCATATGAACCTGTCAGTGTAACTATATATAAATTTTGCTTCTAGTTTTAAAAATTGCCATAACTGTAATATTATTCAACGTCTTATGCTGTATTTACTTAAAAAATTACTTGTAGGAAAATTGAATGCTCTCTATTTTTCTTTTAAATTTTGTATCTTTGGCTTTACAAATACAACAATTTATGTTTTTTATTACACCACCTTTACTTCAGAGCTCAGAATCACTGTTTAACATATTTGTTAGAAAAGACCAACGGAAAAATTGTTTGGAAAGCAATATCAGAGAGTAATGGAACAGACTAGTGACCTTGGGATGAGAATGGACTAAAACATTCCTGTGAGAGGTTTGACTCAAGTCTTAACATCTTCCAACAGTAGAAAGAAAGGCCACAGTCTCCCCAGTCAACCTAGTCCAGTGTTTACCTATCCTGCCATTAGAAACTTTGTCTTAAGATCTGGCTCAAATCTTTTTTGCTGCGGTTTGATGCCATTATTATCGTCCCACTCACAGTGGACATGGAGAAAAAAAAAAATCACTCCTTCCTTACTAGAAACACTGCACTAACAACCTGCTTGAAGACTGTTATTTCAATTCACCTCAGTGTATTTCCTCCTGAGACAGAAAATATCAAGTCGCAATACAACTGAATTCAGGAAAATAAGTTTTATAAGGTAAAAACTGTGAATCATATATACGGTGCTCCCTTTCTAATAAGTACTAAACATGGCCAAGGGCTTTTCATTATCATCATTCCACATTAAAGAATGCTTACATGCTCACAAGTGCACTGTTTGATGTGCCACTATTCTGCTACTGTGTCTCATATCACTTTGTGACTGGGTTGGGAGACATGACTTTAACCAATACTTTGAAAGCAAGCAGCTTTCAAAGATAATTTAAATATTTTTGGAATTTTTACAGGGAGAACTGCTTTCAGACAAAATGATAGTAAGCCTGGCTAAGCAATCCAATACCAGTGAACCACAATGTCAGTGGAAAACCAGACTGTATCCTACAGAAAATCTTATTTTTCAGCTCAGGAAGGAGCAGGATTGTGAGTTCATTTTTATTAGTTAGTCTTGTCTTGGTTGGCTTTTCCAATAGATTGCATTTTTAAAAAAAATAAAATTGGTACCAAAAATGCATTTGTGTATATATAAATTCATATAATGTAGCAACAGGCTGTGTACTTATGTTATCAGGTTACAAAAAAATTGCCAGTTCTTGTTCAGCTGATTTATATTAATGTGTATTTTTCAGTTAATACCAGTATGTTCTACTTTCCAACTGCTCCAAGCTTAAAGGAATTCCCAAGGAACTGCCCTAGGAATGTGGTATGAAAACCAGAAAAGTACATCAGAAGATTTTTAACTCTCAACAGGACTGATACTTATAAAGGCAATTTAAAAAACCTTCCTTGCATGTGAATGGAACCAAGTTCTTTTTACTGGAAGATAATTACATGAGGGATTCAGATGCAGAAATTTGAGCTGTGTGAAAAATAGAGCATAACACTCATTTATTTAAAAATAAATCTGTAGTTCCACCAAAATTATAAGTGTGTTAGTACTCAATTTATTGACTTTTAATGTCATGTTTAAAGAAAAGATGAGAGTTTATCTTCTTGTATTTAACCATATGGACCTTGACCTAAAGGTGTTTGTATTTCCATCTACACAACACCTTTACTTAAGGAATTTAAAATTCTATCTCCCGTCAAGGTAAACCCTCTTCATTTTCAACTGGTGCTGCATATTTTTTTTCTCTTGAATACAGTTAGCAATTCTGAGGAATGAAAATGACAAAGATTTCAGCCTTTTTCAGATTATATCAATCACCAATGTTTCAATATCACATCGCCTTTGAGGATCTGGCAGACTTTCCCATGGGTATCCTGTGTTTCATATACAAAGAACAAAAGATATAATTTGAATGAAAACAGTTTATTAGTATGTGTTAAAGAAAACAGCAAGACATAACAGGAGCAAAATGTACGTATTCTGTAACAAACTACAACAATATTCAGAACAGTATGGCTGCTGTCTCGGCACAGCAACAAAATTAAAGATGGAGTACACAGAAAACAATATATTTTTTCAGGCTATATACACCACAGAATCATTTTTCAGAATTAGTTGCCTTGTAGGGGATTTGTGCCTTTTTCTGAAGCATCTGGCATCTGCTGTCATTGAGAGAACATTATTGGACTAGACAGAACATCTATTTACTCCAATATGGCATTTCTTATGTTTACATATAGTTCGTCCTTATAAATTATCACTATTTTGGTTGCTAAAAGAAATAGCCAGACCAATATTGTTATTGCTGACCCTTTTCTTTTTTCTTTTCTAATTGTCTTCCTTTCTGTGCCCTAAATGAATGATGGGGTTTGTTTTGTATTCCCAGCTACAAGAACATACCGGCCTTATGATTCATTCCCAAATGCCACAAATTCCCATTTTCCATTGTTCTATTTCTGAAGAATATTAGCAACATTCTTAATTTCACAACAGAGTAAAACAGTATATTTCTAAAGATGCATGAAGACTGGTCATTTAGACATGGAAAGACTTCTTTAATAGACTTCAGCTCTGATTTTTAGAAAATAAGTCTACTTTGTTGTAAAGAAAAACATGCCTTCATTATAATCCGTGGATTTTTTTTCAATTTGTAGTCAGCCTTGAACATAGTCTCGAATGTAGGATTGCCATTTAATGAGTTTAGTTCAAAAATCAGTGAAAAAACTTTAAAAAATACAATGATCTTAACTGAATCGTAGTTTCTAGGGAAGGAAGGAAAGTATACTGAAAATAGAACATATTTTTATTGAGAGCTGCTGCTTAATTTGTTTAAAGCTTAACAGTGTATGACAGCATTGAAGGGGAAACTGATTAGACACATCCTCCTGAGCAAGCCCAGCAGTCAAAATTTCTTCTGGATAGAGAAGAGAATAAACCGTTCACAGTTTTGGCCTTGAGTGGCAGCAGCCTCACTGACTGCCTGAGATCTTGCTGCTGTGAAGATGTGCTCTGGTTCCATCTCCTCCATCAGGAGGCCAAGCTGATTCATCACATGCTGTTAGTGGAAGCACACCTATCACAGGACTTCTGGTAGAGTACGGAAAAATACAAAATTCTCATCCAAGGCAGCTGAGGTGACAAAGCTTCTTGAAAATCTGACTCTAACAAATTTGAAAAAATTAAGAATTAATTCAAAACATACCTCAATTAACTGTCCTCTTTATTCTTCATTTTGAAGGGGTTGTGTTGGCACTCCTCAAGAAATGCTTGTTCATGATTAGTTTTAAACATACATAGATCAAGAAATATAAGAAAAAACATTGAAAACATCTATTCATACAAGAGTGTCAGTGTGATTTCTTAAAGAGTTTCAGGGGGTGTATTTAAATGATCTTGAGGCTACTTCAGACAGATAGAAAGAGGTGATTTAGAGAACCTAAATTTAGAAGTTACAGTTCTGCAGACAGTCAGAGGAGGTTCGTGTACATGGCAGCTTGGAGCCTGAACCCTCAAAGCCTCAAAGAAAAGGACTTGCAAAGACAGCCCAGAAGGCATGTCCAAGAGGCAACACTTGACAGTAAAAGGAATTCACGATGCCTCACTGCTGACACTGCCCATATGGGACAGGTCTCTATGAGTGAATTAGAAGTGAAAAACTCTTTCTGAGGACAAATTCTCTGAGTCAGGAACCAACCTCAAATATTTCCATTATGAATATCAGGTTTGATATTTGCCAGGTTTTTTATTTTTTTTTACTGTCTTGGTTATTCATGAACTGGCAAATACCCACATTTTTACATTTCCTAATATATTTTAGCATGGAAAGCTAATGAAATATCTAAATCTTAATTTATACTGCTTGCATTCTAAGACTCAGTGTTTATTTAGCTTGTATATCTGACAACCATTTTCAATTTTATCAAAATGATTAAAAAGAATGAAAAATGAAAGCTCAAAGACTAAACTCTACCATACAACACTTACTTACCTTCAGAAAGTTAAAAAAAAATCTTTTTATTGGAAGATGTATAAATCTTTTAATACTAATAATTGTTGGTATCTAATACCTGCTAATTCTGATGAAAATATTGTCATAAATTAATTGGGAGATAGAACAAAGAAAAAAAATGCACACACTTATCTGCAAGAATCACATGACCTCAAATTGATATGATTAAATTTAGATTTATGTATCAAGAAGTCATATTTTAGAAAATATTAATTCATGTTTAAGCACAGAAGTACACTAGTTCTACTAATTGTACTCCACAGACTGCTCCAACTTGGGTCCCTCATTGGGGTCACAAGTCCTGCCATCAAACCTTCTCCAGTGTGGGCTTCCCATGGGGACCATGGTGTCACAGTCTCCTTTGGATGCATGCTCTGGCATGGGGTCCTCCATGGGCTGCAGGTCAATATCTGCTCTACCGTGGACTTCCATGGGCTGACGGGGGACAGCCTGCCTCACTATGATCTTCACCACAGGCTGCAGGGGAATCTATTTTCTGGTGCCTGGAGCAGCTCCTCCTCCTCCTTCTTCACTGACCTCGATGTTTTCAGGGCTGTTTCTCTCACATATTCTCACTCCTTGCTTCTGCTGAAATTGTGCAGGGTTTTTTTTCCCCCCCTTCTTAAATACATTATCACAGAGGCACTACGACGGTTGCTGATTGGCTCAGCTTTGGCCAGCAGTGGGTCTGTCTTGGAGCCAGCTGGCATTGGCTCTATTGGACATAGGGGAAGTTTCTGGCACATTCTCACAGAAGCCACCCCTGTAGCCCCCCATTACCAAAACATTGCCATGCAAACCCAATACTCTAACACATTCTGGGTGAATGCGTGGACACATGGAATTGCACAGGCTTGAACTCAGTTGCTCTAGCAGTTTACAGATGCATTGCTTAGTAAAATGGATCTAAAAACCGAAAGCCAAGTTATACTTGTGGGTAGCTGATTCTGCTTTCATAGCCCTTTATAGCCAAGAAACAGCTATGTAAGGGGTTACTGTATACCTATTTAAAAAATAAAAAAATTTAAAAAAGGCAGATCCGGGATCCTCAGCTTTGGTCTAAAGGGCTATAGTGAAGCATATAGCTGTAAAGGTCTAGGTCTTTTCAGACTGGAATATCCAGGAGATAGAGCAGTGTGTGTGTGTGTGTGTGTGTGTGTGTGTGTGTGTGTGTGTCTGCATCTGCACGTGCATGCCAGGGGTGGGGGGCAGGGTTTAAACCACTGGTTATGCAGGTAAATATAAGGGTCAGCAACTGAAAGTTATCTGTCATGTCTATGCCTGCTAAAGACTTACGGCTTATTGCCATCCATGTTCCAGGAGAGCCCTGTGAATGCAGTTAGATTCTATTTAAACCACAAATTTTTCCTGCCTCAGTCTTTCTGTCTGGGTGCAACCTGAAAAATGCTGTAGACAAAGGTATGTTGTGCCTGTTTGAAGGACTTTTTTCATTTGAGATGGGACATTATGGAAGAAGGACTATCACAGGAGCTTTCTTACCACACAAAGTACACTCTTATTTCTGAATGATAAATATGATCGGGCTGTATTTTTCCTTACTGTTGAGTTTGTCTCTAGAAATTTTGGGGTTTTGTGCTTAACAGCGCATAGATTATTTGTCTGGGTAAATTCATAAGTTGGTATGGAAGGAGCTAGGTGTCCAGGAAGCAAGTTGTCTCATATGTCTTGATAAATCAGAATTTGATGAACACACCTTCTAACAACCTTCCCACTTTCAGTATTTGACAGAGCAAAGAAGCAGTGCCCTTCCCTCACTGTGTAATTGTGCTGGTTTTGGCTGGGATAGAGTTAATTTTCTT
>BOSO01029631.1:0-27269 GCA_018403395.1 Gorsachius goisagi | reverse complement strand
TCTGAGCAACCTGATCTAGTTAGTGGTGTCCCTGCTCACTGCAGGGGGGTTGGACTAGATGACCTCTAGGGGTCCCTTCCAACCCGAAACCTTCTATGATTCTATGATTCTATGTGAGACCCACCACCACCAGGGTCATGAAGAAGGTAGGGGGGAGGTGGGAAAGAAGGATAAGCGAGAGAGATCTAGGCAAGAGAATGCTGTATTTGGATGTCATATATGACTGGTATGAGGAAAACACAAACACACCCACCTTTTTGCACATGGACAAGGAAAAAAGGGGCTGCATCTTCTACTGGGCTGAGAACCAGAGTGCTTTAAGAAAAGGAACTGTGAAATGTAAGGCCCTTGGAAAGGCAGGTTACCAAGGAAATTTATATATACAGGAGGACCACAAAAAATTAAAAAAACCCCAACAATATCATGCCCTAATTCAGAGAGGACCTCATACACCTGTCTTGGATCTCCTTAAATTGAGGGTACTTAAATGCTTTTGCTATGAATGAGATATAAATGCCAGTAAAAACGAAGCATGGTCTAAAATGCTTCCTTGAGCTCAGTCCAGAAAATTCAGTTACAAAGTCTGTGTTGTATTGATTACCTGTTACTTTTGAATTTTCATATTTCATAACTTTTCTATGATCTAATTGGCTGGACTCTTTCAGGTTCCCAGAATACGCTTCTTTGTTCTCCAGGGGAATTTTTGTTACTCCCCAAACAATAATTCTGCAAAAAAAAAAAAAAGACAAACTAGTGCATTGCACCAACCTACAATGGGCCCACTGTTGATGGTGGATTAACTGACCCCGGTGAACGGCTGAGCTCACATCTCATAGCCTGCTTGGAGCCTCACTCTGCTCTGCCTCTGGGGTTATGATATCATCTCTGAGGTCCTGCAAACACAGCTGAGCTCCACACTGCTCCCATTGTAGGTCCCACTTCTCTAACCGTGGAGCTGGGGATCTCAGCCAAGCGGCAGAGCATCTTCTCTATAGGAGGTGGAGGAGGTGAGGATGCCTCCATGCCACTCTTTTTCTCCCCACAGATGTTCACCACTGCTGTCCACAAAGGCAATGTACTTCCAAAGTGCTGCTTGCATGGGTGTGCGCATATAGATCCTGTATTTGTTGACCTGCTTGTCCACGTGTGAAAGGAAAAGCCTGCACCTAAAAATACCCCTCCATAATAAACTGTCTCTACAGCAGTTTGAGGTGGGCTAGTTGGCTTTTCCATGGGTCCTGGCTGTCCAGAGGTGAGAAGCCATCTTCTTCTTGCACAAGCTTTCTTCTTGCAGGAGGTTTTGGCTGTTCATCACACGTAAGTAAGGCTGTGCTGATAGACTAGGGGGTACCAGCGTGAATATTTCTCTCATGAATGTGTTTCTATTTGTTTCAGGGCTGCTTGCAACTCCTTGCTGACCAGTTCTGCCCAGAGATGCTCGCTTCATGCACTCCAGCACGTGTTGCCTAATGACCAGGGCTTCTCGTTCTGTGTGGCTGACACAGAGCATCTCTGTCACCACAGCTGACACATGCTCGCTTTGTTAAATGACATAGGGTGCTCTGTGCAAGGCACAGGTTCTCCCATGCTTTCAGCTAAACAATTTGCTACTGTGATGTATATATCCTTCTCCAGCCCAGCAAGCATGAGGAATCCAGAGTTTGTTATGTATGTGTCAGCTTGGCCAGCTCTGTCCCACTTGACATTGCAAGAAGTGGTGAATGAAGTGATGCATTGGCCTAATGGCTTACACGTGTGAGTCAAACCTACAAAAACGTGACATCTCGGGAGGGGCACTCTCAAACTGTCCTGCTGAGGGGGGCATTTTTTTCTCTGCTCCATTGCAGCTTCTGCAACCCTCCTGCCTCTGCACCTTCTCAGGCATAAGCAAACCTAGGGGTTTGGAAAGCATGTTTGTGGCCACAAAATGCAGTATTTTCTGCAAAGCAAATGTTAATCAGCGACTGGGAACAAAACCAAAGAGTTGGAGGAGGAGAGGAGGAAGCCATGCTTGATCCCACGGAAGCCACAAACCCAATTTTGCACAGAAGGCAATTATCCAGGCACTCATCTGGTTAGGGTGGCAGCGCTACTTTGTTACAAATATTTGTATGAGCTTGGGTTTAGATATGGGGGTTGGATCTGAGTTTCTGCGAGTCTGTACTGGCAAAGGGAAAGCACCAGTGATAAATTGTTGTCAGGAGAGGGGAGCAGGGGTGAAGCAGATGTCGAAACTGGCTCTGTGCATGCCCAAGTCCTGCCCCCCATGATGGGACCATACACTCGACCCCACACCGTCATGCTCAGCCTCCCTCCCGAAGCTACCAGGATGCTGTGGCATTCTTGGATTGGCAGTGCTGACTCAGGTGAGCAGTCCCATGTGTGCTCCCTGGCTATGCTCTTTCCCAGATATTTTGCAACTAGGTATAAAAATCCCTGAGTTAGATGGTTGTGGCTGTACTCTCTGAAAGGGGAAGCAGTAAAAGGCTGATTTATGCTCTGAATCACAAAAAGACTTTTATTGCTTCTTTTTTTTTTTTTTTTTTTGATGTAACTGTCTTGTCCTTAAGTGTCTAATCCCTTTCTAACAGTCCTGTGGAAGCAGCGGGGCTCTCCACGGGTTAAATGTGCTGTTTTTCAAGAGGACCAAGATCTTCACCGCTCGCCAAATCCCCACTTGCCCTGGCACGGGTGATCCTCCTCCTCTTGGAGAGGGAAGGAGGGCAGCAGCAAGCTGTATCACTTCAACGTGGTCCAGCACGCTCTCCCATCCCTCAGATTTCTGGGGGTTTTAGAGGGTTATCCCATCACTGGGAGTATTCCCTGACAGTCATGGGAACGGCTGCTCCTTCAGCAGAGGGAAGAAAAAAACCAAACCAGGCTGCTCTAACTGAAACAGGGATTTAGGAGTTTGACTCCAGGCATATACATTTAAAGATATTGCCCAATTATTTCTTCATTTTTATTAATTACCATTAGTCATTTATGGCCCCTTTTTAATTCAACCTCTCAAGAAAATATTACTTTAGGAAAAAAAAAAGTCATTTCATGAACAATTAGCAAAAGCTACAGCTGTGCCATAAAAGAGAAATACTTGGGGGGAAGAAATGTTTCAAATCGACCAGGGCATGCGAATTGTCAGATGGATGGAAAGACAACCAAGATCCTAACGAAAGGGTGATGCTGAAGAGGGGTGATTCGGGCAGGGGAAAGTACACAGCGTGGCATCGCTGGGTTCATCATCAGGCCTGCCGTTCATTACTGACTTTATTAATGATTTGGCAGCAATGGGAAACGTGTTAATTACATTGGAAAATGCCGCTACACTGGGAAGAGCTGAACCCAGCAGTGCGAGCAGCAGAAGAGCAGAGAGAGATGCAGGGAGGCTGCAGATGGGAGCAGGGCACTGGGGAAATATAACTGCAGGATTTCATTTTATTCAGGCTCTGGGGGCTTTTCTACAGTTTTCCCCTGATAAAAGAGCACCGATAGTGTTTGTGGACGTGGAGGGGCCCATGAGAGGTCAGACAGGAGGGTTTGGTTTGAGGCAGGCATCCCTGGGGAGCCTTCCCGCAGCCCTTGGTGGAGGGATGGAGCTTTGCCTGCAGAATTGACCATGCAGGGTCCAGGCAGAAAAAAATTGATCAGCTCGGAGTGGTGGCTGATTTCAGAAGTCCTGCCTGCCTCTAAATTATATAGCAGAGTCTAATTGAGTGCTTTTAGAAGAAAACTGTAGTGCTGCAAAAGTTAACACACGGCTCTGCCTGCTGTGCAGCCAAACTGAAGAAAGGGAGAGAAACAAGAATCCTAAGTCCAGATACATTTAGAAATTGTGTTTAATGGTAATCTGGAGAAACCATACGGGAAAACGGAGGGAGCGAGCTGCCGCAAGCTGTCAGGGAGGAAACCCTCTGCCCACCGGATGCCACTGTTGCTCAATGTTAAATCACATGGAGAAAACTCCTTTGGCAAGAGAATATTTGGTGCTTAAAGACACCTTCGTCCCAGAGGTAGGCAAAGGTGGCAAAACCAAGGACGAAGGACTGCGTAAAATTTTACTTTTACTAAGCAGGCCCTAAAAAGCCCAACCAGAGTTTTATTGCACAGCTCTTCAGGCTGACAGTCTCCATTAACCATCGGCTAATTCTGCAGAGTCAGAGCAATCCCAGTGTCGCGGCCCTGTGCTATTAGAAAGCATCCTTCGTCCCAGCAAAAGACCTCAGGGTGAGAATATTTTGCATGAAGTGCTACCGGCATAAGAGCTGAGCCTCTCGGCTCTGCATTGCAGTCGGCGTGGCGTGTGCCATCCCTCCACGCCACAAATAAATCTACAATTTCTCAGCTGGATGCCTTTGGACCCACAGGCTAATACGCTTATACGGGAAGAGAGACCAGACAAGGTTCAAATAAAGAGCTCGTGTAATAAATAAACATGAGGTCAGTATGGGAACAGCAATAATTGCTTTGTATGACAAGATTTGCATAGCAAACATTTGTGATTAATGTACAGCCAACGTTAGGTAAGGAGCCTTTGCTATCGTTGCTCCATCTGCACCTTCCAGTGTGGAAGGTACGGCAGCTCCATCCAGAGCAATTAGTCACTGTTTACTGAAAGGCAGATAGAGCAAAATTCTTCTAGTTCAATATTTGAGTGAGTTTCATCCTGCAGCCTCCCATCGGATCCACTTCTGCAACACAAAGGAATTACTCTTCTTTCCTTGGACTGGCGAGGAGGGACCATTAGCATTGCTGCTAATCCCATCGGCAAGGGCACGGGCTGGCTCCTGGCCTTTCCTGGCTGGGCTCACCCAAGTGATGTTTTCATGGAAAACCCTAAGCAAGATGCTAAAGACCCTGCACGTCAGGGCTCTGCTTCCCCACTGCCTTTTTTTTTCACCTGCCACTGTGCTGCCTGGTGGAATTGTCACTTTGTCACCGCTGATGTACGCTGAGCTGCCGCCGGGACAGTGAGATGCAGCGCCAAGAGGGGGTCGCCCTGGTAACGGGTGATAGGATGAGGAGAAATGGACTCAAGTTGTGCCAGGGCAGATTTAGGTTAGACATTCGGAAAAATTTCTTCACAGAAAGGGTTATCAAGCATTGGAACGGGCTGCCCAGGGAAGTGGTCGAGTCCCCATCCCTGGAGGTATTTAAAAGAAGGGTAGACGAGGTGCTTAGGGACATGGGTTAGTGGGGGAATGCCAGGGTTAGGTTAATGGTTGGACTTGATGATCTTAAAGGTCTTTTCCAACCTAAACGATTCTATGATTCTTTACAGCCTCTTTTCTGCAGAGTCCAGCTAATTCTTTTTGGCTGAAACTTTTGGCTCTTTGGAGAACGAGCTGTAATCTGACTTGAAATGCCATCTTGATTTGGGGATTTTTTTATTTTTTTATTTTTTTTAAGATGAGTGAGACTTTGGCTTTGCTGGAAAAGAGGCAGTATGGCAGGAGGGGCTGGGTGAGGGCACGGTTGATCCTCTGAGATTGACTCAATTCCTGTGGGAAAACTCTTCAGCTGGAGCTGACTGGAGGGAAGATGCTCCCTGCTGCACCCTTTCACTAAATCTGCTTGGGGTGCTGGGGAAAGCCATCAGGGTTGTTGGGAAGGGAAGCACTCCAAGAAGCGTTGCATAGACCAGATAGAAAAGGGTGATGAGAGCTCCTTCATGTTGAGGAGCTCCACAAGGGCCGGATTGGGGTGTAGAGGCAGCAAAACCTCATCTCAAAGCTCACATTTTAGAGAAATATAATGAAGAACCAAAGATGCTTCTATGTTCTTCTCTTGCACACTTGTGGAGTTCAGTCCAGCTCTGACTGAGACTCTGAGGATGCCAATCAACTCATCAAGAGTGATAAATGGCAGTTACTGTCTCAAACCTGTAACTAGAGGTTGAGGTTTTTGGTCGCTGTCTTGCTGAGACAAGCCTTGCTGAGACGCCACTCCCCTGGGACCAGTTAGGGAAGGTGCCTGTGTCGGCATTTCACCCCTGCCCCAGGGTGAGTGATAGCGAGGGGGATGCTGTGGCAGCTTGGCTGGTGCTTGCAGGACCCCTGCACGGCAGCTGTCCCCACCTGGGTGCATCTAGGTGGTGCCACCAGGCTGGCAGGGGCCATCAAGATGGCGGACACTTAACGCACTGGTAGGAGATGCCACCACACCTCTGTGCCCCATGGCTTTGCAGGCGGCCGGGGAAACATGGCTGCTCATCAGCTGCTTCAGCGCAAAGTCCACCCACCATGTTGGAGAGTGAGCTCCAAGGTGCCATCATGCCCTTCAGACCTCACCCTCCTTTCCACCTCTCCCACCCCAAAGCTTCTCAGTTGCTCCACCTGAGCACTGGGTGCCTGCAACCCCCAAATTTACCAGGGGCCAGCCGTCCTGCATGGCACCCCAGCATTGACAGTGTAGCGCGGGGCGCTTTGGTCTTCGCACGTGGCGTGGGGAGGTGTGGGGCTGCAAGCACCCAGTGAGGGAGGGGGGTTGTGTGAGGGCAGCACCCGGGGAGCGATGTCCCACGTCCCTGTCTGGATCAGGTGTCGGGGGAAGCCCAAAGCGCGGAGGGGCCTGAGCCTGCTTCATGCAGTCCCTGACCCTTTCCACCCTTCAGCTCCGGGCACGGCTGGTACCGCTGCTGCCATCGGCTCAGCCCGGCATCGCCCATCGCTTCCTCACGCTGCTGCCTCCGCCATTTGCGGGGGGCTCCCCTCGGCCACCTCGGGAGGTGCCCCCGTGCCTCCCCACTCCCGCCCCCGTGTCCCCCCGGCCCCGGGGCCCTCGCCGCCCTGGCTGTGCGCTGCCCCGGGGCGGCGGGAGAAGGGAGCAGTGTCCTCCGCGGCCTCCTCCCGTCCCTCGGGCCACGCACGCTCACAGACACGCACCCAGCCGCGATTTTTGCGAGCTCCCGCTCTCACGCGCAGCCACCCCTCGGGTTTTTGTTTTGTTTTGTTTTGGGTTTTTTTGCGCGAGAAAGCGAGCGCGCACACGCGCCGCCACTCGCGCGCAACCCGCCCGCTCCTGATTTTCGGCGGGGAAAGTGAAAGCGCGCACCGGCACGCTCGCGGAGGGGCGCGGCAGTGCCCGGTTTTTGCACGGAAAAGTGACAGCGGGCGCGCGCACCTGCCCCTCGTTTCTGCAAGGAAGGCGCGGGAGCGCACGCAGGCGCGCGCGCGCACACACCCACAGAGGGGCGCGCGGCGGTCGCGCAGCCCCCGCCGCCCCGCGCGGCTCCGCAGGTGCGGAGGGTGGGGTGGGGGGGGGGGGGTGGCGCGGGGCGGGGCGGTCCCGCGCGGCGCCGGTCCCGGCCCCCGCCCGCCGCCCGCCCCCTCGCTCCGTCCCGCCGCTCCTCCTCCCTCCTCCCTCCTCCTCCTCCCGCTCCCGCCGCTCCGCGCCGCTCCGCTCCGCGCGTGCTGGCGGCGCAGCGCCCCGTGGCCGGCAGCGGCGGCCGCCCCGTCGGCGCCTCGGCGCGCCCGCGGAGGGGCGGCGCTGGGGGCGGCGGCTCGGCGGCGGCAACTTTTGGGAGCCGGCGGCGACAGCGCGGAGGCTGCGCGGGGGATGGCGGCGAGGCGGCGGCGCTGAGGCAGCGGCGGCGGCGGCGCGATGCCGGCGGCGGCCGGGGGGCTGCTGTGGTGGAGCTGCTGCGTGCTGGCGGCGGCGGCCGGGGCCCCGCGGGCCGCCGCGGCGGCGCAGGCAGGTGGGTGAGCGGCCCGGTCCGCGGAGAGGGGGGCTACGGGGCCGGGGGAGCGGAGCCCTCCCGCTAACTTCTCCGCGGGGCCGCGGGCAGAGGGTCCCCGTCCCCTGCGCGGGGTGTGGGAGTTTGCTCGGGTCCCGCGGAGGGGCGGCGGCGGGCAGAGGGCGACAAGCTCTTGCGGGAGCCGCCGCGCGGCGGAGCGGAGCCGGCGGCCGCGGATCTTCCGCGCAGCCCGCCTCTTCCCCGCAGCGGCGCGGCAGCACCCCTTTATTAGTGCTGTAGTAAGGAACGGCGTGTGCCGGGCCGGGGGTCTGGCCGGGAAGCCCCCCAAGTAGCGGCTGCCCTGTGCCGACAGCAGCTCGCGGGTGTCCCCGATCGGGCGGCGGCTGCCCGGGCTCTGGGGGCCGCCCCGTCCCCGCCGAGCCCCCGGCCCGGCGCGGTGTCTCCGCCGGCGGCAGCCGCGCAGGTGTCGCTGCCGCTCCGACGGGGCTGCGCGCTCCGAAACTTTGCGCGGCGCCGGGCGGACGAGGAAGCTTTCCCCTTCCATGTACGCGTTCTGTCTGTAAGGTGTGTCCAAACACTGCAACATAAACACAGGTCCCGGGGTGTTTGCGCACGGGGGAAAGCGAGCAGGCGGCTTGGAAGTTAAACCCAGAAAAAGGAGCGTTTGCCTCCGGCAGGGTCTGCCCCGATTTTTTAACTTTCTGGAGGGAAACTTGCAGCGTCGCCTTCCCCCCCCCCCCCCCGCTCTTTTTTGGCACCGGAGCAGCGCCCTCCGCCGCCGTAGTCCGGGTGTGGGCTGGTGTTGTCGCCTGGGGAGGGCACCGGGATCGCCGCCCGCTGCATCGCGCTTCTCGGGAGCCTTTGTCGTGAATAAAACATTACAAGGAAATCCGTTCAATCTTTGTAACTTTTTTTCCTCCCCCCCCCGGTGATGCAAAATTTATGATGTTTGGGCGGTATTGGTGCAACAGCTTCTCATTCTCACAATTCAGTTTATATTTTGGGGCTTTATGTAACTGAGATGATATGTTTGATGAGGAGTGAAAGCAGCATGTCCCGGCTTTGCTTGCCTGGTTAGGTTTCGCATGCAGTTTTGATCTTGGTGCGCAGTTTACTTTTTCTGCGCGTGGCTGTTTCCTAATCTTTGAAATCAGGAGGGGTGAAACGCTGGGCGGCTGCTGCTGTTTTCTCTTCGTTTTCTTTTCCTGCGGTTTGAATCGGTAAAACCCAGCTGAAGGAGCACTGCATTCCTTGTTTCACAGGCTCTGGTTTGCTGTACTTTTTTGCCTGCCTCTTTGTTTACGTGCAGCCTGTCTCTTTCTCCGGCTTGGTACTTTACTGTTTCAAGACTTTCCCCGTAGCCTGCCCCGATTTTGGGCAGCAGCTGTCCTCACTGGGCTGCTCCTATGTTCTCCAGCCCTCCTTTCCCCACCTCTCCGACGTGGCTGTTGGAGTGGGTGATCGCAAAGATGCTCCCTTGCTGGATTTATACCCCAGTGAAAATAAAAGGCATCGGTCCAGGGTCGCTCGCCTGTCTTCCTGCCGCCTCTGGGGAAGCCTCTTGGATCTGTGCTGCAGAAAAGCCTCTGTGCCCTGCACTGTGCAAAAAAGAAAATCTATTTATTAAAATAACGGGCTTGGAGTGACATTTTCTATTTGGAGGTGTTTGGGTGCTGCTGTGGGCAATGGCAGCTATTAATGATTGACGCTTGCTGCTTGGCATTCACTGAAATAGCGAGGCAAGCTGGACAGGTGAGCTTTGATTTGTAAGTATTTAGGACTCCCCAGAATTTGGGCTTTCCTGGCTTTTGGGGGTGTTAGGATGGGGCTTTGGCTGCCACCTTCATTTTAAGCGCATCAGGGGAGATGACGACACCTTTGCTCATACAAGCAAGCCATTGCCCCAACTTTTGATTTCATTATCCAGTGTCTGTTGGCTAAGATGCAAAGGCATGAATATGTTGGGTTTTTTCTATTTCTTCTATCTCCATGCCTGGGCATATAATGTTTGCAGTGCACAGCTCAGCCAGGGTCACGTGAGCCAAACAGCTCGGGCTGTTACCTGGAAGCTGGTGAGTCTTTGTTCTGCTTGGAAATAGCTGATAAATGAACTCCTTTTCTGATATATGGGGCTGTTGAGTTGTTAAATAATTACAGCCAAATTAACTTAGTGCTGTTTGAAGTATTCTACTGCTCTGAGAAATTAATTGTACTTCAAATATTTTTGTAGCTTTTTTTTCCCCCCCCAGTGAGGAGTACATTCAGGCTGATATATGGGCAGGCTTTGGTTTTACACCACTGCTTTCCTCCGGGCCATGTTGGATGGGACATGCCACATGCCTTTGGAGAGCTGCAGCTCCTCTCTTTTGCAGCAGCCCTCCTTGGCACCTCTCCCGTTTATTCCGCCATGATGTCTATTTGATGGTTAAAATTAGGCAGAGCTCTGAGTGCCTTTGCAAAGGCATGATAAATATTGACTGGGAGTTTCAGCCTCTAGCTGCCATCAGATGACTTGGTCCCTGCAAAGGGGTCGTCCCGTCTTGGCCCTTTTACTGAAGGAGAGCGGGTGCTGTTACGACCCTGTGTTTCTCCTGGGAGTTCTGCTCCCCCCTGCACATGTGACTTCAGGGCTGTGGTGTGGGGGTCTGTGGGGAGGTTTCTGCATGGTAGCCAGGGCAGGCTGCCGCTGTCCCTGCGTGTCCCCTGAGGGCATTGTGAGCCAGTGCTGCTGCAGGGCACAGGAGACTGGATCTGGCCCTGCTGTTTGGGGCACCCAGCTTCTGCACTGGGTGGCACTCTGCAGCCTGCGTGCATGCACCCGCCCCACCGATACAGGTGCTGCCAAGTGCCCGAGTGCCTTAGTTGTGACTCTTTACTTTTTTCTTTTTTTTAAAGAGATGGTAATTGATGTATATGTGTATGGATTCTGGCACTAAGAGATGCGTTTGTAATTAACATGAAAACGGTAATGATACCGACCTGAAATACATGCCTATGAGTAAACCAAATGAGACTTGGCATTAGCAGCTCACAAAGGGAGAAGAAGCCCTTCTCCTGAACCCGCACAGTAGCAAAGCGGGATGGGAAGCGGGGAAAGCAGTGTTGGGTCCCCTGCGAGCACAGCAGTGGAGGGCTCAGCACCCTGCAGGTGTGCTGAGCTGCAAGGGCTGCTTTGCACTCCTGACCTTAATTTGTAATGCTGAGTTGTTCTGAAACGTGCTCTCAGTTTTCTACAGGGAATTAGCCATAGCCCTTAATTTAACTAAATATTTTCTTCTAGTTTTCAGGGGATGTTAGAGATGCGGGAGGTTTTTTTATTAAGTAAATTTAAGCAAACTACAGTGAGTTCACTCGCACTGTATGTGAAACACAGCCTGTTGTCAAGAGCATGCACATGTTCAAAGGCTTTATAGAAAAACAATTTTATGCAAGTCACTGCCAGAGCTGGTGAGCTGCTCGGGTGGGTTGTGAGCCTTTGCTGCGGGGTGCGCAGGGCAGCGCGTCCGCAGTCTTGCTGCGTGAGCATCTCTAGGTGGCAGCAGCCCCCAGGAGCTCCCAGGCAGCAGGACGCGCAGCCCAGAGTTGGAGATATGATTTCCCAGGCTCTGGTCCCACTGCTCAGCACCACCCTGCACCCCTCACCTGGGCTGGGGAGCAGATTTTTGGATGCCTGGAGGGGAAGAGGGGTGCAGGAAATAGTGTGTCCTGTGCCCACCTCCCATGCCCTGACCTGCAGGATAGGGGAGGTGTAATAACATGCTGTGAGAGTGACTCAAAGACTATGAAGTGCTTCAAATGAGCAACTGAAGGAGCTCGTGTGACTTCAAGGAGGAATTAAGCATGATTTGATCATCCTCAAAGGTGCTTTAAAACCAGGAGCAAATTTCTAGAGGACTCGTTAAGCTAACCAGAAATTCAGGACCAGACTGATGACTGGGTACTGAAGGTGAAAAAGTTCAAACTAGAAATTAAGTGCATGCTCTTAATAGTGTAGTAACTGTTGCGGCAAGCTAGGAAAGAAAAAAGAAGATGCCCTGTCACTAAACACCATTAATTCAGATCGGATGGCCCTTCTAAAATGCATGCACTTGCTCAGAAGGACGATGTAACCCATAGGTTTCTTTTTTTTCTTTTTAAAATGTTCAGGCTGGTTGTTTTCTCAAAATGCAGGTGCTTTAGCATCACAATGAACCCTCTCCTGATTTCTTTAGGGGAGAGTAAGGGTGAGCTGGTGCATGGTGGTTGGTATGGGGCAGTAAGATGGTTCCCTGGAATTGTCTGAACTTGCTTTGTGTCCTGCCTGACCAGATAGGGGTTTAATGCCGTGCAACCAGGCATTTATGCTCTTAAGACTACTGGTAAGCGATGACAGCTCTGTAGGAACAGCTAAGCCAGGTCTGCCCACCGTGGACTCTGCTGCTCTCAGTGTGCTGAAGCAGTCTTGCCAGGAATGGAGTGGGGGCTTGTTCCTGGGATTTACTTTCTGCTGTGGCATGAGCCACAGGAGGAGGTGATCTCGGCTGGGCTGTGTCCCGTGCATCACGTGTGCTGACAAGTCCTCAGGGTGTGCAGTGGGCTCTTGTTTTCACTGACTTAAAGGTTTGCCTTTTGCAAACAAGTGCGGGCTGCTGGTGTATTTTATGTGTGCCCACGTAGCCAAAGCTGAATTATCCCACGGGAGCACTGGCGTCTGCCAGAAAGATTCATCATTTCAGCAACTTTAGTTAACGTTTGTTTAGCAACTTCTTCCTTTGGATGAACAGTTTAAGCTGTGCTTGGTGGCGGCTGTGATGAGCTGTGCATCCATGTGATAAATGGGCAGTCTCATTTCTGCACTGTCCACTGCCTCTGCTGGGCATACGGGCACATGCCAAGCCTCCTGAAGTCTTTGAACAGCTGCTGCTATATATATATCCTTTTTTTTTAAATTTCCTTAGCCTGACAGGGAAACTCGTCCTTCTTCCCACTTTGCATAAAGGGGGTGCAAAGTCCAGGACAGAGGAATATTTGCTTGTGCATCAGTGATACCCAAGAGTCTGGCACTGGCAGGCGTTTGGACAGCAAAGTCTGTATTTTAGACTACAGGAGCACACACCAGTCACACTGTAAACTTGTACTGTAAGAATACCAAGAATATAAGTACATAAATACATATGAGGAGTAGAAATTCATACTGTAAGAACACTGAGAAGTATTTCTGCTTTCCAATGATAACTGCTTTCTGTTTCCATGGCTGAAGCGTATAAAATGTGGCTCCTGACAAAGGAAGAGGTGGGAAAATAAATAAATGGGAAAGTAAGCATCAAACTTTTAGTGGATGCAGTTCTTTTCAGAGCTATAAAAACGACCTCTCATCATATACTGTTTCTGTAAAGTCCCTTTTTAGAGATTTTTAAGATATGCTCATTTCATGTTTGGTTTCTCTTTATCCTAAAATCTGAGCGGCTGGGCGTACAGTAACTGAATGGGCATTTATAACCTGATCTTTCTTAATCTTTTCCTAATAAATCAGTGTTGCAACATGGGCTCTTGTCATATGGTGACATGAGTCCTGCATCTCATCACTAGCTGGTGTTGAGCTTGCAGAAATACAGGGCTGACGGAAATCTTCAAAAACCTGCCTGGTCTTGGGGACCAGCTGATGCCAGGGAGGGTTGAACCCTTCCTCCCCAGCAGTCGTGGCTGGCTTCCAGCAGTGCTGGAGTGATGCTGATGCACCCTCGCCACCAGTAGTGTTGACCCACTTCACCAAATCTGGGGAGCCGGTTGTCTCCCCACTATTATGTGGAGTGGTGTCTACCCACCATAAACCTCAGTGCCTCTTTTTTGGGGTGTGCACCAAACCGTCAGTGCAACTGGAGAGAGTAAGAAAGTCGGGGAAATGGGGTCCAGCAGGACTTTGAGAGGGCACAGTCTCCAAGGGGCAGCTCAGCCCTGTGCTGGCAGTGGGGCCAGCGGCTGAGCTGCCCCATGGCAGGCAGGTCTCCATCCCAGGCAATGCCCCCAGCATGGTTGGGAGGATGCTGAGCTATGGGACATGCTGCTGACAGGTTTTTAATTCATGTGGGGAGGCTACTGTGGCACTGCAGGACATTATCAGATGCTTTGCCCGCAGCTGTTTGACTAAACTGGCTAATAAATGTCTTTTAAGAGCTGTGATACCTGACCCCTCTCTTTTTCACCCCTCTCCTGAGTTTTGTGGCGTTGTGATTCATGAAGGAAACCAGTCGAGTCAGAGGGAGGTTGAAGAAAAAAAGCTGGCATGGTATAAAAAAATAAACCACTTCAGAACAAAGGTGTGTTACGAATAAGTTGGAAAAGCCCAAAGCTCTGTGTGACGGTGCAGCCTCAGCTGTAGCATCGCTGTGAGAGAGCACACTACTCTTGTGTGGGGGGTCAGTGATGATACACTGGGTAAAGCTCTGAAACTTGCCCCTGTCCTACTGACTTTCAGTGTGGCTTGGCTCCTGCTGCTCACCTGGGCCTTTCCAAATGGTGCTTCCACATCTTCGTCTCCTGTTTTTCCAAGAAAGCATCCGCTACAGGGCAGGTGTCCCTTGCTGGTGCTTGCAGCTTGGTGAGGTGCTGGAGCAGATATTGCATTTACATTAAGCATGCGCTTAAATACCTCGGTGTGCAGAGCTGACCGTGCTGGGAGGTGATTTGCAGCAGCGTTTTGCTTGCTTGAACCCCAGCAAGCTGCTGAGGACCATCTCCCCTGGCCGTAGCTCCTGCGGCAGGAGCCAGCACTGGCAGGATGGAGCCGTTTTGGTGCACAGACAGGAAGAAAAATCATCACACTTAACTTGATACACATCCTAATGTTCAATTCCCATTAATTGAAATTACGTTGAAATATCGAACATCTTAAGCATAAAAGTTTATGTACCATGGTTAGTATGCTAATGGAATATTTTAGGAATCTTTTAAGGTTAGCCTCACAGCCAGATGCAATGATAAGCATTTGTTTGTAAGAGTTTCTTTGCTTTAACCCCTTTTCCAAGAGCATCCATATACTGGGTGGCTGTTCATCGGCTGCGCTGTGGCTGCCATCCAGCTATAATTTTTAAGATTTTTTGATCTGATCCACTGTGCAAAGTTGAATTGTGGATATTTTTGCTCATTATCTTTAGCAGTAAAAATGTATATATCTAAATTTAAATTACTGTTTGCTGAGGTTTTGTGACAGTATTTAGAATTCAGTATTATTTTATTATCTCTTTGAAAGGATAAAAAAAAGGCTCATTTATTTCAAGAGATATTTCTGTAGTGCATAAAAATACCAGTGAAGTAGCTAACGTTTTCCAGTTGTTGTTGACTTCAAATTTAGCAACCATTGTCCCTGTTGATATATTTGATGCTCTAAAAATGTACTTGCCATTAAGTAGGAAGCTGAAGTGATTAGTAGGCAGATAATATTCTTTAGTAGCTATTAATAATGCTCAGAGGATGTATGCATTGGAGTGTATGGAAAAAGCCATGGATTTGTGTAGGAAGGAGGCAAAAATATAATGTGTATGGCTTTATTTGAAAGCCACCTTTATTACTTTATCTGTGTGTACCGCAGCGATTGCTGCCCGAATTAGCACATCATGAGCAGGAGAAACAGATACGCAAACAGAATGGTGTGCAGCTAATTTTGTTTAGCAAATTGAGATCTGATCCCTGCTATTTCACGCCCTCCATGAGCTGACTCAGTCGCTCGTCCCCTGGTGAAGTGCCCGGGGACCCGATTCTGCTGGGGGTTTCGGTGGTGTAAGGCAGGACTCCCTCCCCCTGGAGCCAGCGGAGCTCACAGGGACAAGGGAAATAATTAATATCTCATTAAGAGAAAATTGAAATTTTCAAAACAAATGTAAAGCCATCACGGCTTTTCTCTCTCCTTTTGTCTGTTCCTTGAGCCAGAGGAGGGCTTTTGTGCCGGCGCTGATCTTCCCCTGGTTGCTGCGAGTTTCTCCCTGGGTTTCTCTGTGTGGAGCTGATGCTTTGTCTCCCAGAGTTTACAGCTGCTCGTTTGGGTCCTCTTGTGCAACACGTTTAAAACTGCTGCCAGCTCGCACAGCCGCGTAGCCCTGGTGTCACCCAGGGGCTGTACTTTGTTACATTAGGAAAATGTAAAATTATTAGAGCCTATAAATAGTGGCGATAACTTTTACACCATTTACATTGCCCTTGAGCTGCATAACACGCTGAAGTCACGGGCAAGGTTTGCTTCTAGTGTTGCTTCTTATGTCACTGTGAAACCTTGTTATATCACGATATAACAAGCAGCTGCTGCATTGATAATGTGCTGCCTGCAGCACAGGTGGGGGGGCTTCGTTCTGTTGTTGCTAACAACTGTAGTGGTGCTTCACATTTTCGATGGCTCTGTCCAACTTCTCAGAAAGGAAATAAAAATCGGGTCTGTGCTCAGTGTTTCTGACTGCCCCAGGGTTTTGGTGAGTAGCTTGAACCTTTAATAAAATAGCCCTTAAATAGCCTTTTATTAGCATTTACTTTCTTGTAGTAACTAAAGATTGGGGACAGAAGGAGAATGCTTTTTTTTTTCCCCTTTTTTTAAAGATTTACAAATAGATTCACACAGTGTTATTGGCTGCAAATTTCTTCATCTTAATTTTATCCCAAGATCTTGGAGTTGTGACAATCTCGGTCTTTGCGTAAAGAAGGAAAAGCGTCTTTGGCTGTGCTGTGTGCAGAAAAGTTAAAAAGCCCATAGCTTAAGAAACAGGGGGGGAAAACCAAGAACTGTTTCTATAAGCCACATTTTTTAACTAATTTGTGAGATTTTATGCAGGAGCTGGTTGACTTACTGTTTTCTGATGTCTGGGAAATATTGCTGGTGACTTTGGAGATGGAAACATGGGTTTATTAAGACTCTAATGGCTTTAGTCTGATTGCTGCCATGACATGTGGTTACGGCATTAATATATATGGGTTATGCCTCATGCTACAGTAGAGCAATTACCGGGCAGGTGTCCTTTGATACTGGAAAGTGATCTTGCCAAACTTCTGCTGTCAACTTGAATAATCTCAATCTTGCTGAAGGCCCATAGAAATGAGAAAAAAGCAGTATAAATATTAACTTTCTCCAAGGGAAGGCCATACAAAGGTATGCGACTTCTGTAGGTCCCATCTATCCCAGATGGATCCTGTCCATTTGGGCAGAAAGCTTCTGTTCCAAATAGTATCTATCCTGGGCTTTTTTATCTATCCTGTCTAAATTGTCTGAGGTTATACAAAAATTGCTATGATGCTTGTTTCCGTTTGGGTTTTTGAGTCTCGCCTGACTGGTTTTTTTGCAGTCATGTGATAAAATGACATCAACTACCGGTACATTCATGACATCATTGTTTGTGAGAGCATCCTTTTTGGCTCACTGATGACTGGGTCCTTCCTCCTGTGAGGGAGCTCTGGCATTGGATAGCCTCTGTCAGGTTAAGACTTTATTTGTGTTGCCTTCTGGGGCCAATTTAAGGTTTTTATTGTCTGTCCTAATCCTTAACGTGTCTCCCCGGGGCACGGATGGTGTTTAAGCACTTTATGGAGGCAGTACTGCTGTGGGCTCTTGGAGGATGAACGCTGGAGCAGTGCCAGCCGAAGAGGAGAGAGGCACTGCTACCGCGGTTGTTGCTCTTTGATTTGGGTAGTGCTGATGTGAGCCGAAGTGCCAGGGTTTTATGGGATCCCAGGTGATGCTTGCAGAACATGCCTGACATCACCAATGCTCATCTTATGTGTGTTTCTTAAACCAGTCGTTGATTGAGTTCTCTGAGAACTTGTACCAACTGGAGCATGCCTGTGTTTCTAGGAATATCTGGAATAAAGCCCCTGTTTATTTGGTGGCCCAGGCTCAGGGGCTTATTTTGCCAGGTAAAATAAGGCTTTCCTTGAGAGTCAACAGTATGAGGTGCTGGAATAGCATCACTTCTCAGATCACAGGAGTCTGACTTAGTAATATTGAGAAGGGCATATCTGGGTGCCAAGCAATATGGGGGCCTTAGTGGCACGTGGAGACATGATAGAAATAAACGTAAGCATCAGGTACCAAAATAGCAGGGAAGAGCAGAGCGAGGAGCAAGCTCTACCTCAAATCCTCTCTGTGGTCTAAGTATGGGTGTGATGGATTAAATACAGGCTTGAGGGCATTGGACTTGCTTTTTCACATGTCTCTGCAAATGTATGTATGGCTCAAGGACTGTGATATTGGGTCTTTCTGCCAACGTGAATCCCGAGGGGGACCTGGCAGTTACTACCTCGGCAACAGCCTTTGTTTTTAACACTCTACTTCATTTCTTTCCCACCGAGTTTGGGTTTCCAACAATATGATTACTTATGGATTTATAAGTCAGAAATAGCTTGGTAATTGCTATATTGCTTTGCCCGCAGTAGCAACAAGCGTCTTAAATTTAATGCATCATCCACACAGAAAATTGATATTTGGCCAAAACTCGAGGCCTCTGACAGCTAATCTTAAAGAGCTTTTGGTTGATATGTAAAATAGAGACTTGTGGATGACATTCACAGGAAGATTGACGGTCTTTAGGATTATTCCATAAAAGAAAAATACTGTTTATGATTGGCTGAAAATACTTGAGGATGATTAAGTTTACATGGAAACCTCTCCTTAGAGGTCAGCAATGCGAAGGCCTGGGACATTAACGGCTTGGATCACATGCAAAAAAAACCCCCTATGCCACCTCATATTTCAAAGCCTGAATTTTGTCTGATCTTCAGGGTTTGTCTGATGAAACCATACTCGTGAGCTGCTGACTGGCTTGCTAATAGTAGGTTTCTTTTTATGTGCTTTTATTTTGATTTAAATTCCTAGAATACGACCTAAGGAGCAAGAATTCCTCAGACAAGTCTTTCTTTGGAAACAAAATTACAATAAGGAGCTTGCCAGTGTTTCTAATGAAGAGATCTGGTGTGTTTGTACAGATACACGTGCCTACATTGACTGTTTATTTTGCTGTCCATTGCAATTTAAAGGACTAGAAGTTTCAGCAGAGAAACTTGCGGCTCAATTTGGTGGGCATGTGCTGCTTTACGCCGGGGTTACAGGATGCTCTTTTTTTGTGTAAATACGCATTTCAGCATGTTTTGTCAATATTTGCTTTTGAGTCAGTAGGTCTGGATGACTTTGTTTCAACACTACTCAATATCTATTTATTAAATACAGCGCTGGTATTCAACAGAAAATGTAAGACCTAGTTTCAAAATTAGGCCCACGCAATTATGCAATCAGGTAATTGCACGTGTAATTGCTTGCACAAATGGTCAGTTAGACGTGTAACTGTCCATTTGCATGCAAAATTAACCAATTTTGCAAATTGGGCTTTGAATATTCATGGTAGAAAACAGCTTTCTAGAGATGGCTGTGTTGTGTTGCGCCTTCCCCTTCCATTGGTGTCCTCCCTTAGCCTTGTGCGTTTTGTCTTAGCTTAGATGTTAGTAACAAGCCACTGGAACTGAAGGAAAAAGTATCTTTTCCCTCTGAAACTTAGTATGTATTGGTATGCTTTCAGTGGGTGAAACCTGATGAGTGTCTGACGGGAAATGCTCCTGAACTGCAGGTTGTGGCACAGTAGTTCATAACTGTGCAAAAGTCATGCTAGAGGCTTTGCCTGATTGGTACCGATAAGCACCAGATAAATAAAATAGGGAAACCCAAAAGCCACTTGCAGCTGCGTGGAGATGCATGGTGAACAGTAAAGCTGTGGGTGCAAGCGCTCCTTCAGCTGCAGGTGAGCCAGCACAAAAGGTGCTTTTCTGTGTTCAGCCGTCAGCAATTTGTTGCTGTTTCCTCTTAGGAGTAGTGCTCTCCTCCACCGTTGTAGACTGCAACATAAGAACCACACCCTTATATCGTACAGTAGATTTTAATAGCATCGCAGCCGAGGTTGGTAATGCTATCAGTGTAATCTATGCAAGCAAAGCATTGGGGAGGAGTATGGTGGGTAGCCCATGTGCTAAAGGCTTACTAATTTAAAGTCAAAGATGGAAAGAAAAGGATCCGGTGCTGAGGAGTGATGTGACATATCCACCCTTGTACAAGTTGGGGTCAAAGTCAAAAGCAGCATCGGGCTCTCCTGACTTAAGGGGTTTGGGTTTTGCTTTTGCTGTGGCATTGTGCACTGGATCTGTGACAGTTGTTGAAAGGGCTATGAAGGGGGGTGTGTGTGTTACACTTCTGTGTGTGTATTAAATTTAAGAGCTGCTAACGTACACGCAACCTAATTGCTCTGGAATGCACTGTTTTGAAAACATGTGATTTGATATTCATGCAATGGCAAAAGCAATTGTTTGATTTATGGGGTTTTTTATGTATACATGCACACACAGTTAAAGAGGTTTTTTTGTTTGGTTTGGTTTTGTCTGGTGTGCTGCCAAAATACTTCCTTTCAGTGAAAGAATTCAAAACCATAGCTGAAGAATTTGTAGAAATACTCTCAGCCACCACTTTGCGGTTACTGCAAGCTCTCATTCATCCGGCACGGACCCTGGGTGCTGGTGCGAGCAACGTTTTTGATCACTGCAGCCATGGCCACTCAGTGTGTCAGGAGAGGGAGAGAGAATTAATGTAATCTCAAAAAAACCCCCAGAAGAGTTGTGTAACTGGCTCATGTGTCTACGCTGTAACCCCCAGAAATACGTGGTGGTGATTTGTTATCAAAATTTGGTGCTGCTTCCAAGGAGGGAGTACTTGTTCACGCCTTCAGAGAACGGCATGTGCTTCTGCCTCTCCAAACTGGGATGAAGGAAATATTCTTTCTTGTCCAATCTGTTCTCACAGAGCAGGGAGCCACGTTGCCATCCAAGGCATCATCTGACTGCACCATGTGTCCCAGTGCAAATCCCTACCGCGTGTGCCCGTTTTAGGGGTCGACGTGGCGGTTTCTCATGCATGAGAGAGCGGATTTGACCAAAATCTTTAGTATTTGTTGTTTGGGACCCCAGGGTTTTGAAACTCTGAATGGGAGAAGCCATAAGTTAGCAAAACCTTCAGGCTTGACCTGGGGCAGAGGGGTGAGCGCAGGTGGAAATTATAAATTAAATATATATATATAAAGTACTCTGGAGTTTTTCCTTGCAGCTTCAGCAGCAGCTGCACCCCCATGCTTGCCTGTGGCAGGATGGGTGTGCCTCTGCAAAATGTCTATCACTCCTGCATAAGTGGGTTGCGAAGCAAAAGCAGTTACTCATGTGAACTGCCTAATTAAAACCTTGCCTTTTGAGCCCAACCCCCCCTAACTTTCCATGAGAATGAGCTTTCTTAAGTAGGTATCCACAAATCGGGTCTGCACTCAGTGATTGAACTGGAAGAGAGAGCTCAGACTAAAAAGCTGCCTTCCCATGCTGCATTAGCATGGCTGCTATAAAAACGGTGAAAAGATCCAAGCCCAAAACTCCAAAATTACAAACATTGTATCTTCGTTTTGTTATGCCTCTGTGGCATTTAATTAATTTTGGCTGGCATTCATGGGAGTTTTTGCGGAGGAAGAACAGGGAGTCTCAGGTTGCTGTACGCAGAATGTACGTGTTCATGTCTTAAATGCATATAAGCCAGAGCTTGCAAAACTCTTCCTTACGCTTCGCAGTAGCTTTGAGGATTGCCCCACCACAGAGAGTGAAGGAGGTAGCATCAGAAAAGCACGATTTGTAGGTAAGCTGCAACCAAAAAATATGGGCGAAGGGTTGCCCCTGAAATGATGTTTGAATGAGGCAGCGGGAGCGGTGTTGGAGCACGTGCGGCTTGTTGAGCTCTGTCTTGGCACACTGAGTGCTCGTCACCCAGCTTGGCAAAGCACGTACAGGTTGTACCTGCAGAGGAGTTGCTGCGGTGGGGTAAATGTAGCTACATGCTGTGCATTGGCGGCTCTACAGGAACTGCTGAGATATATATAAAAAAAATGTACTTGCGTGCTTTTTACTTCATTCGTAAGGGTAGGGTAACATCCCCTGCTCATTTAGGCTTCAGCTACCCCATGTGTAGATTTCTAAAGCACTTTCGATAAACTAAAAATCCTCACTTCTTGCAGGATGTGCAGACAGTCCTTCCAAATTCCAGTGCTGGTGATTATTGCGTTTTCTTCATTCCTCTGTGTAGAGACTCACCAGCCTCTTGCCTTTGGGGAGAATGGGACCCTGGTAGGGGATTTGTGGGCAGGAGCTGGTGGCTCCTTGATGGTAGCTGTGGGTTGATGTTGCTGGACCTTTCAGAGCATTTAGGTGTTGCTGGAAAGGCTTTGGTGGCCATCTGTGACCACCAAATTGCCTTTCTGCTCTTGACACCTTGAGGACTGGGAAACACAGTCTTGAAGACTTGAAAGCTCTCCAAAGGCATGAATTTCTGGTCCATGGTCTCTCAGTTCAGGCTGATGTGATGAACAGTCTCTTTAGTAAAGGTGTAAATCCATAAAGCATTTTGGGATAGAAAAAGATAAAATGTGCTGTGTAAATAGTAGTAATATATCATCAGCAGAAGAGCTAATAGCTGTCCTTGCTCCATAGCAACTGCTATGCTTTTGTTATGGATACTGCTGTGAGAAAACAGAGATGAAAGGGTTAAAGTGTGTTATCCATTGGTAACTGATGTACAGGAGGACACAGGACTGCTCTCTTCCGAGTCGTATACTGGTCCCCTGGGCAAGAGTTGGCTGCATGACTTACAAGCACTGTAGGGTACGTGGGCTGTCAGGCTCAACCCCATGGGTGGGTGAAAGCCAGCTCCATGGGGAGCTTGCAAAAGCCTTTTTGCATTCATGTTTGGGTTGCTCTGCCTCCTCCTGAGACATCGCTGTGACTTCCGTAGCCTTTGGTACAGACTCGCTTCTGTCTTAATCTGGCTGTGAAATAAAATATTAGAGGTGAATTTAAAGACCTTTTTATTAAGGCACTTCTGGCTTACTGTTAGTGACCTAAAAATAGGCTGTGGATATTCTTGATTATTAGAGGCATTAGCCTACCTTTAAAAAACAAGTAAGGAATGTGGTACTTTATACACAGCTCTCAGCGCTGTATGGAAAAAAAAAGCAGACTACAAAGCACAGCACAAGAAAATTGATTTATCATCAATTTATTGCTTGGAGCTCTAGGCAAACTCATCTCAAGACAGAACAGAGATCTATAAAATCTTTTCATCTGAAACTATGAATTAAATTGGGAGGAACTGCTGATGAGAGACCAGAACCAACCCTTGAACCAGACAGGCTTTTGGGAACAGGTCTCCTGGTGCAACAAGAGGAGTTTGAGGGATGGTGCTGATTTACACCAGCCGAGGATGTGGAGCTTAATTTCGTATTACCCTATTTCTTTCCTTAGTGTGAATCTGGCTTATGCAGGAGCAAACCTATGATACTACCCCTCCCTTGATTATTTTCCTTTCTTCATTGGCACCTCTTGTTAATCTTGCAGTTTCTTTTCCTGACATGTACTCTTTTCTTCTATTGTGTCTGTGTATTCTTAAACATCCTAATAACAGGGTAACTTGCCTATTTCAGCAGGAAGCCTCTGAAAACAAGCTGATGCATCTCAGTTGTCAGATTGCTATATAAATAAATAAAACCTGTTCATGCATTCCCTTCAAAGAAGTGAGTGAGACAATGCTAAAGAACTCTCTCCCCTGCTTTTTTTTTTTTTGGCATTTGAGGGGAGGAAAAAAAAAAGCTGTACGATGTCAGAGACCTGTAATAAATAGCACCGCAATGAGAAGCGACAGCCTCATTCACCTTGCATCCATGCAGAAATAAGTAAGCGCTCTTCCCATGCCTTGGGGGAGAAAAAAAAAAAAAAAGGAGAAAGAAGGGGAATTAAAGAAAAGAATTGACCTTGGCTTGCAGTCACTCCCGTACTACCAGGGAAGAGCCTACCAGCAAGCGATTGAAGTTTCTCTGGCTATTCTTGCAGGCAGCGTATTGCCGGTCTTACTGCAAGCTATTCAGCCTGGAGGGCATGAAGTACGGTCTGCGTCTTTCTCTTGTTGCCTGAAAAGTGTAGTTAGCTGAACTCTTAATTGGCAAAAGACAGAGGTTTGGAAAGCTTAAATATTTTAATGGGGGGGAAAAAAAAAGAAAGAAAGGTTTATACAATAATGAGGCAAAATGTAGTCAGACCGCTTCTTTACAGTCTGTTATTTATGCCCTTAATTTGTCAGTTTATTATGAGGTTAAGGTAATTTGAAAGCTTTCTTGTAAATTAGATACAAAATTAAAGAGAGAAAAATGTAAAAGGCCTTTAAGAGATCTGGTGGAAGCCAGACTGATGGAAATGTACTTTTCTACATCTGTTTGTAAAACTTTGTTAAATCTGTGGAGGGTTTTCTTCTACTTTCTCATTGGGTATTTGATTTTTTTTTTTTAATTTTGCAAGAGGTATTGGATAAAAAAATCTTAGGCTGTTAGGGTTGTTGAGTGTTGGTTTTGTATCAGCAAGTGCCTCCCATTTCCCTATTCGGACCCTCTGTCTCTTCTTCTCTTTGCTGGCCTAGGAAGAAAGTTTCTAGGGATTAGGAATGGGGAGGTGGAAAGAGAAGCAACACCAGGAGCATCGCTTTCACATTTCTCCTTTGCCCCCTGTGGACCAGATCCCATGGCTGCATGAGCTCTGCTGGCTCTGGGAGCCTGCGCCCCTCTGCTGCTGGTCCGGATCTGGCCCCGTGCTGACCCCCCAGCCCTGCTGCATAGGGTGTCATGGGCCCTCCATGTTCCCCCTTTTTGTAACCTTTAGTGGGAGTTGCTAATCCCACAGTTAATAGCCCAGCATGACTAAACTCTTCCTTTGGTTCGCCTGGGAAAGGTGAATGGTAGTTGTCATATTGTTTTAGCATCAGGTTACTTCTGGGCGCAGCACCGGTGTTATTTTTGGTGCGTGTGTGTGTCTGGCTGCCTGTTGTCTATATATGACTACACAAGCGTGTGTTGGAATCAACAGAGAATAGTTCTTGCCTGCAAAAATGTGGTGTCCCCTGGCAAGGTGAGGAGGGTGCAAGGATGCAGTGGGAAGAGAGCGACAGGGGAGAGAAAACACACAGACCACTTTTTTTTTTTTTTTTGGACCCCTTTCAGGCAAGCTTTGCTTGCTGAACATCATCGGCTGGGGTCATCCTGAAGTAAATACAGTTATTGGCCCTGCCCCTTGCTGAGCAGAGGAGGTGTGCCTGCCTGGTGTTGGTGGAATTGCATGCAGTTATCTCCCCTAGCAGTGTGCCTGGTCAAGGCTCCTCGTGGTAAGAAAATGCAGGTTTCACAGCAGGAAAGCCTAAATTCCCGTTGCTGAGAAGGGCTCTGGCCCCATCAGCTTGTTAGAAGAAAGAGATATGCGCATCCTGTTGGCGGCTGCATCCCTCTGTGAAGTGCATCCTTTTCACTTAGCGGTGCCACCTCCCCAAAAATTGTACTTGCCTCTGTCAGGGTTTCATGTGGACTGCCCAGGCTCGCCCTTTCCCACCAGTGAGGGAGCAGAGATGCTCCACAGGGAGGAGTCGGGACCTTCCCAAACTTCAGTGAGGGGAGAGCAGGGGCACAGGGTGATCTGGTGAAAGGTGGGGGAGTGGGATGTGAGGCACAGTAAAGGTGTGGCCCAAGGGAGGCTTTGGGACAGAAATGCAGGGAGGAAAAGAGCATTTATTATTATTTTTTTAAATTATGTCTCAATATGAGAAGATTAGGGTACTTAACCCTTTCTTCTTGTGGTTTCCCAGATCCAGAGGATGGGAAGCTGTGCACTAAAAGCAGTTCTCACCCTGCCTCTGTTTCTTGGCAGGGTAAAATATTCTTGCAGCAGTTTATTATAAATTAATTTGATATTTGGTCTATAAGCAGTAATAATAATGAAGCCATTTAGTATTCCTGGGGATGCCATATGTACTTCTGAAAGTACTTTATTACAGTTCAGCATTAGTTAATGGACGCTTGGAATAAAGTTATCACTCGGATTGCCTCACATTTCTTTCTACTGAGTATTTTTCTTCTTTAACACAGAGTACCATGCTGTTTTACTTCGTGTGATGCTTAAAACATCATGTGGTAGTAATTTGTGGAGAAAGAAGGATAAACACACACGTGTACTACTGGAGTGATGCTGCCTGCTAGCTGTCCCCTCTGTGTGACCGGGCTGGGGTTGGGGTGGGGAGGTGGTCGCTGTTCTCCATCCCCCTTGGGGGCCTGGGAGGATGCTGCCCATGTTGGGCTCACCTGGGCATGAAGATGGGTCTTCCTCGGTCCCTGGCTTGTATCTGGATCTGGTGGGCAGCCTGTCTGGGTAGCTGGCTCTTCTGCCTCGTTAGACCTGCAGCAACTTCAGCAATCACCAGGGTTGGGGCAGGCTGTTTTTATTGAACTTCGCCACAAAACGCGAAGATTTGGAGCACTTGGACACATGCAATGTGCTCTGCAGTCATCAAGAATTTACTTTCTAAAAGAACCCGGCTAAAAATAAATAGAAGGGGTTCTTTATGCCAGCCTATATTTTTCTTCTATACAATGTTTTTGGCAGGTCAAACTACTTTTTTTTAATCTAATTACTCTTTCCAGCATTTCATTGTTTAGTGTTTGTTAATTAACACTTAACGACTGGGTTATGATGGAACTACCGGAGTCTTATCTGAAGGCAAAGCAATTGGATTCATTATGATCAGAGCAACTCTAATGAATGTTAAATTAATTCATAATAATGTGACACTTAAAATCAAATGTTAAGCATATTGTTAATAATTATAGATGCACTTTTACCTTATCTACTCATAATACTATTGCTTTTTACTGTGTATGCTAGAGGGCCAGATTTCCAGTACCTATCTTTTTACACTGATAATTCCAGACTTCTGTAGCTACAAAGAGCTTAATTACCTATTTGTCTCTTTCACAGTAATTAGATACATGAGCGTGAAAGCTAGGAAGTTTATGTAAATATATATAATTTATTATGGAGATTATGTAACTGCAGGTTGTTACATAAAAGTGACAGTGTAATTAATGAGGGTGGTCTTTCGCTTGCCATCTTTCATGGGGAAAAAGGGGAAGGGAAAAAGTCAAACATTTCCACACTTATGATTAATTCAATATCTGTGGTTAGTTATTACAGTTATTTGAGAACGCAAAGTGATTACTTTTAAATAAAATTATATATTTGATACTAGCTTTGAAATAGTGCCTGAAACCGGTTTTGTATGCCAAACCCAGCTCTGAGTTGTTTTGCTTGTATTTGTGTCTATGCAACAATCTTTTTTTGTTGTTGAATTAGTTTTCTTGCTTACCTGGTGTTTTAAAAATGGAACCTCTTTAAGAAAAAGAAAAATAATTTATTGTCCTAATGTCTGTGAGATACAGTAGCGGCAGGTGGGAGGGTAGCAGGCGCATCCCAGTAAGGCAGGACAGGACAGCGTGTCCCATCAAATCCCTTCACTGTTTTAAAAACACCCATTGCAGCATGCTTTAGGACTGTTATATATGTCCATCTGATTCGTGTTAATATGGGACAGTGCTGGGGCCGCGTGATAAAATGTGACCCTTGTATGACCGCAAGCCTGGGAGAGGCCGAGAGGTTCATGTCTGTAGTTCTTACTTTGCACCCCCCCCAG
>BOSO01029629.1:503-23116 GCA_018403395.1 Gorsachius goisagi | reverse complement strand
TATTTTTGCCTCCCCCTCTCACTCCATCCGCGACAACCCCAAAGCATTGATTGTAATAGCTGGGAGTAGCTTAATTTTCAAATCTTTCATTTCCTCTAGTAGAGAAATCTCTTGATTTAGAGTCACTAGAATTATTCACTCTGCCTGTTCTGTTATTAATCCATACAGATGGCCACAAAAAATAACATTAAAAAACTTAAAACAAGTTAGGGAGAATCAAAATGCGTATCTGCTATATTGATCTTTCAAGATACATGAGTTTTGCTGCTAATTGGATGTGATACAACTAAAGGATGTACTTTATTAAACAGTAACTTTTACTAATTTCTCTATCCCAGCTGTGAATCACAAAGAGCAGGTCAGTAAAGAGCCTATTTCCTTCTTTGTTTTTAAAGAACGCTTGAAAATATATATGTAATCTCAACTGGAGCAGAATGGTGCAGCCATCTCAGTTAGGCTGATGATGAAACACTTGGATTTTTGCTGTACAGTAGTTTGGTTTCATCAGGTCCACAAGCTTCAGAGGGAACAGAAAACACTGAAGTGAATCCTGCTCTGACAGGTCTCATGTGACAGTCCCACCTCTAGGACACATCATGTGAATTTCTTAGAAAAACCTACACACCTGGAAAGCTCACAGAAGCACTTTGTTTAAAAGAAAGTCAAATCTGAGACAAGAATTTGTATGGACATCTAAGTGAAGTCATCAAGACTGTACTAAATTCCATATGACTACTGACACTACTTATCTAAACACCTATTGTATTTGGAATAGAATACATAAAATTTGAAAGCTATTAAAACATAACTGGCAGTAGATCTTGAATTTGCTTTCTGATAGCATGTTAAAGAAAGGTACTAAACAGGAATGTAACAATTTAATGAAAAATGAAATTAGTTTGATAAAGAACAATTAGGATACTTGGGGTTGAAGTCATTTTACAAATACTTTTTAATGCTTCCTTTTTTCATCTTTGGACCAAGACTTCTGAAAAAAAAGCTCCATAATTACAATTTTAGACGAGTTGAAGGTAATAGTGATTCTTGGTCTTAGGTAAAGGCAGTAAAATTTTACTGTACACTATGTCCATACCACTTGCAAAAAAAGGTAGCATCACTCAAGAAAATGCTTGTGTTTAACAGAAAACAACATACAGGTCCAGCTTTCAGTATAAAAAAATGTGACTGTAGAACATGTAAAATAAGCCAACTGAAAATTATACAAACCCCCCCAGTATTTATAGACATGTCTGTGTTTAGGTGAAGTTAGACTTCCATTACCTACAGATGTATAAACGTCTCTTGAACTGACATCAAAACCACCCATCAGATACACATTGTAGCTATTAACGCGTTTAGAGAGCAATTAATCTACTTGTTTTCTTGTTCTTCAACTGCCACTTCACACTATTAATTGTTTAAACCTAAACTTTGATTCACTGGATCAAATATTATCAAAAATCAATTCTAACCTAAACTTTGATTCAGTGGATCAAATATTATCAAAAATCTATTCTAACCTACAATACTCAGTGGGTTATATGCAAAAAGGAAATGAAGCAAAACAGTACCAACACATTAGAAATTAAACAACTTTTGTTATAAAACCATACTGCTAAATAGAATTACCTGTTTTTGTTAGCAAAAGATTATCCAGATGTCTATCTCCAACTCCAAGGATGTACGTAATTACACAATAACCAGCTGTAACAAGTAAATTGTAAACATCAATATAAGTACCTTTCCTGGAGAGCAACAAGTTCCACACAATTAATAACAGCATATGACATTATCTTAGTTCTTGTTCACAAGTAATCAATATACCACAGAGACTGTAGGCAGGGATGGTGCTGGTGAAGAATAATCAAGATTATCAGCAATATGAAGAACATCTGAAGTAATAAATTAAAACTCTGATGTTTATTCAGTACTGCCTAGTTTCTCATTTTTTACTACACAATTATATGCCTAAGCTTAAATTCATTCAATACTGGGATTAAGATACTTCAAAGGAAGATGAAGTATTTTGAGCAAAATTAATGTACACATGTTGAACTTAAGATATTTTAGGGCAACTGTAAACAAGCATTAGACATTCATATGAATCCAGATGAATACACCAGCAGTATTTACAAGCTAAGCAGTAAGCTAGGCAGTTATAAATAAGTTAGAACTAATGCAAAGTATTTTCATTCTTACTTTCACCCACTAACCAGTTTGAAGCAGTTCTAAAGACTGTGCCATCAGAAAGGGAAGAGGAAAGAAGATACTGGGGAGCAACAACTGAATTCCTTTTTCTTTTTTTTTTTTGTAGAATGAAGTCACTTTTGATGTAGTGAACAACAAATATGGTATTTTAACATTGCCATCAGCTTACTGAACAAGAACTACACTACCACTTTTTCTTGTCATCCTAGTGGAACAAGAAGTTGAATGTAGCCTCACCCACAAAAAAACCCCAATGTTTTAAAAACAAATTAAAATTTTCCACCCTAAATACAGATGATTTATTATTACATAAATGCTTTACATCTTCCTGAATTTTGAAGACCCCAACTCACCATGCAGAGGGTGCAGAGGTAAGATTATTGCTAAAAGGCAAAGAGCATTTAACTTCTAGTCTCCTTTAAGGAGAACAAAAAGAGAACTGAGGAGAAGAACTGTGTATGACATGCCAGGCACAAAACTATTCTTTTCACAAGGATTCTGACAGCATAGTGCTATGCAAGTACATGCATAGTGCCCTATCTGCAGTCAAAAAATGTTAAGAAATGTCTTAATATCTCATCTATCCTGCCCTTTATGCTTCTGATATGAAGTCACCATCTGTAAGACTGTAACTTACCGCAGCTCTTAACATATGTGTCCATCACCTCTGCACTTATTCCATGAGGGCCAGTCTCACTAGGTGCATGTTTTCTGAAGAAGTTCTGGAAGGGAATACATCAACATATTTAGTTATTCCACATTATCTGAAACAGGATCTTTAGTACTGGTAGAAACAAAGATTTAATCAAGGCCACAAATGGCCATTATTACAAACTGCTAAACTAACAATCGCTTCCCAAAATCCTACTAAGATCTAATATAATTTTGTATCACTTTATTTTCTGTCTTAATCGTCATATTTTTATACTCAATAGAAACAGATGTGATGTTCAAACTGAAAAGCAGTTTTCTTTATTAACAGCTTCAGAAAATTTACATCATGTTGAAAAGTTACTAATTAATAACTATGAGTGCAAAATACTTCCATGGGAAATTGTTTGTGCTAGATCAGCAAAAACTAGAACAGGACTAACAGTTCAGATCTGGGGCACACACTCTTGCAAGGTTTATCATCATTATGTGTCTCCATGTTCCTCAATGCAAGCAACCACTACTGAGTTTAAAAGGAAAATCTAAGTCATCAAATGGAAATTCACGTTTCCTGTGAAATGTGGGCAGGGACAGAACAGTCCTTCCAACTACTCGGAAGAAAACTGTTTTTTTCTTGACTGAAACAAAAGATGGCTAAATTATATTCAAGCCTAAGTACAAGCTTCTTCCAGTAAGCAAACATAAAGGCAAGTGAGCACTGGAAAAGAAGCTTTGTAGGCATCTAGATGACGTAAGCGACCAAAATCCTAATGAAAAAATGAAAGGAACCTTACAAAAGAAAAGGAGGTACCAAAGCAAGGTACCTGCAGGCTATTTAAGAAAGTTTTGCTTGAAAATCAGTCCTGTTATAACATGTATCAGAGTTTTAAGGACCGGAAAAAGCTTTCATTATCTTTGCTTACAGAGGAACATGCCCTTCTGATGTATGTTTAAAAAGCTGACAGTATAAGGAGTCTATTAAATGAAATCCATAAGCAAGATGTGGAAGGAAGTTTTTAACTGGTTAACAGGGTACTAGAGAGATCTACTTTAAGTGCTCTGAAATTTTACCTGCAAACCACACAAAAAAACCCCAACCAAAACCACCAAATGCAAACAGACTTCGGACCATCCAAATGCTAAACTGGTAGAGTGTGGAACAGAACTATCTCCAAAACATGAACTGTAATTTCAAGACTGTTGACAGAAGGTAAGTAGCTTCTAAACAACAAAACATCTTTTCTCTCCTGCAGATTAGCATCATCAGCCAATATTAGATTACTTGGTTTATATCTTTGCCGAAGTTAAAAGATTTTTTTAATGTTTAGATACACTGCTCATCTTTATTAAAATAGATTTGGCTCCCAAAAAGAACATCTACAAAAAGAATAAACCAAACTTATCCAACACTTAAAAGTGTTCATTTATTTTTTATTTCTATAATGCCCAGCTATATTATTGGGCTTTGGCACAGGAAATCTGGGCTCTATAATGTATTTTGCCATTGATCTGTGAAACAATCTTAAATCACATTCTTTTGGCATCTTGTCTATTTAGATTATCAATTCTTCACAGGAAGAATTGCTCCTTATGTCTGCACAGCAACTAAAACAGTGGGGCACCTATTTTAAATCGGAATATGATGTTATAAATTACTGTAAAATGACAATTTCACAAGCATTTTTAAATATATTATTTTATAGAAACATGTAATGGGCTAGAATGTGAATAGTACTTTTCCAAGATTACAAAGGATTGCCAAGAAAACACTTTATAAACTGTATGATTACTGAACATGTAGATGTAGCTTACCACAACCTTTACAAAACAGAAAGCTCAAAAAGCTTATGCGATTTGATGCTAGTCATTTGTCTGATTAATGATAAGCAATTTTTATGAATGATAAGCATTTGATACACTTATTTGCTAAGCAAATGATAATGACAAATGATAAGGATTTTTTAATCTCTGTATTTTTAATATAACATAGTTTATAGTAGCTGGGTGCTATTTGCTTTGGCTGCCAGTTACCAAGCTATGAACAAACGCAAACTTCAGTATCAACTACAAAAAAGGGAAAAAAGGTACTGTGACAAATTGAATCCAACATAAACATGCTGTGTTTTCATTAAAAAACTTATTAGCTATATCTCTCATCTGGCAATTTGGTATGTTTTTATCTAACTATATTTGTCACAACCAGCTGAGCTCTGCTACCTAGCTTGTGTGCTGTGCTTGAAATTACTTGTGTGTCACTATTCAATTATGTGTTCCTACTCAATTCCACGACAGTTACAGGCAGCTTGCTAAGTAAAAAAAACAACCCAAAAAATAATAGTAATTAAAAAAAAAAAAAAACAACAACAAAACCACACAGTATCTATACATCCACCATGGCAGGAAAATAGACTTCAGAAATTATATGGACAAACTATTTATTTGTTCCATCAAAACAACAACAAAAAATACATACTTTGACATGGTATTAAGCGAAAACTACTGAATGAATGACAGAAACACATTATAACAAAACAGTACAGAAGAGTGTCATGCATCTTCCATTCATCATTACAGCGAAGCCAGAATTTCAATATCACAATTAAATCACACTAATTATTTAAATGGTACTTTTAGGACATGTGATACTCATGCGGTAACTTAAGTATATTTTTTTAAAACAAAACATCTTCTGTAAATATGCTTGTATTTCAAGGTATAATTTATCTTCTAACAACAAAAATCTAAACAGTTCTGCATGAGATCTAAGCCTGCAATTTACACTATTTGATCAAGAGACTACTTAATCCCCCATCACGTACCTGTATGCTTTCCTCAGTAGCAAGAACTTCCGCAACTGGTACTGACTGAATAAACTGCATAAAGCCTGTGTCAGAATACAAAGGAAAAATAAGTCTCCAATGCATGGAACTTTCAAGCGCCTCTATAATGCATATTTCTTAAAGGTAACTCTTAATACAGACTTCCTTTCAACTGCTTCTCATTAGCAAAAAAACATGTTCAGTCCCCATTTTCTGCCTTCAGTTCTTGTAAATTAACTAGTCATTAACACCAAATTAGCTTGCAAAAGTTCTGTTCTTTCAAGTTTTCATGAGAAGAGAAAATCAGTGACTTTCTAAATATTTATTCAGAATGTATCTAAAAGTATAGCCAAGTTTGATTTTTTGCCTAGCTTTTTTTCTTTCACTTCATGCAAAGATCTATAAATAGGAGTGTCAAAAACTCTTTGTCCGTGATCACACAGCAAGCTAGTAACAAAGATTAACACTACTGATTGTCACATACTCTAAAACCCAGACTGGACTTCTTTTACGAAGATATCTGAGTCTCCTATGGAATACTGTGGTCACTCAGGTTGTTTACTTCCATGACTTACATTGCAACAGGATTTCTTACACATTTGAACTCCTTTTAAAAATGCTGTACTAAGTAAGACATCTCTTAGTGTGTTGTAACAGTCTATGAACAGGAGGAAAAGATTCCTCCCAATACTGTATTTTTAGGGGAAAAAAAAAGTATTCATACCATGTTTTGTACTAGTTGCCAGCACTTTATAGGGCGTCAGCTTCAAATCCAGGTTCTCTTTTCTTAACAGCTGAAAAAAACCCAACACAAAAAAAAGCAAAGATGAAAGCAGATTCTATTTCTAAAAGGAATATATATTGGACACTGATCTCCCCTGTTCTTCACTGAAATTAGTAATGAGTGAAAGCCTGTTGCTTTTTTTTTTTTTAAAAAAAGAAAAAAAAATCTACACAGGATCATTCCCTGTCTATAAAGAAAAGAAAAAAGCCGCGTAAGATCTGAGAACCCTGGAATGTATTAGCAACATAAGCTGCATTAACAGTTTTCAGCAGTCTTGCTCTTGACAAGGAGAATCAAGAACACAGAAGGACAAGGATAAGGATTAATAATTCTCACCTTATCCATGAGTGAAATAATCTGAAGAATAAGTTGATCTTGACGCAAATCATCACCATGCTTAAAAATTACAGGATATTTGCCTCCATCTTCTGTCTTGAAGAATAACTGAGCAGGCATTAAGGCACTCTGAAAAGAGAAACTTACTCTACCAAGCTAGTTCACAGCAACATTCATATTAACATGTTACTGCAGTGGAATTCTAAAATAAAAGTCCTTGTTTACTGCATTGCAAATCAGAAGCAAATTAAGCAATTATCAGGTCATAGGAATAAAGTATCAAATTAAGTTAAAAAAAGCTTTAGAATAGTCCCATCTGCATACCAACAGCACGGCCATGAACACCGTAAGTGTCTTCAAGTTCCTCTACAATTCAATTTTAAAAGCAAATTGCAAAGTTGCAATTTTAAAGCTTCTAAAAACAATTACTCACTGTCTAGGACTCAACAATTAGAACATACTATTTCCACTTACCAAAAGTGTGATCTAGGCATCTTTTTAAAAAGTATTTTAAGGCTTCCCTTCTTTCTTAGCAAGGAATGTGAATGACACATTCCTCCTGCATCCCTCCCCCAGCAGCAGAAGAGGAAAGGACAAAAGGATTCAAATTCTGTTTGTATGCGTGTAATTCCAATGAACATAGAATCACTATGCAAAAGGTCAAAACAAAACAAATTTAAACTGACCGGATCAAAAAGAGACACAATTATAGGATAAACATCAAAGAAATGCTAGGGGCAAGACATCTTAAACAATTAATTGCTTTCTTAATCTATTTAGTAAAAGCAAAAATGTCTTTTTATGTTGTTGTTTGAGAACACCAATTTAATTGTTTGCAATTTCTCTGCATAAAATGGATTGAAGGGGATCAATTTCCTACATGAATAATCTCATCTATTGCAACTGACCAAGTCACTTCCCTCAAAACACAAACAAAAAAAATATCAAGGCTACAGAGTTTAATATTTGAGCAGTTACATTAGGTTTTCACATGCAATAAATGCTACAAAATTATAATTTCCATAAATAGAGGAAAAATTATTCTTTAAGTAGTCCTATGAAAGCTGCCATGTGACGTACAAGAGCACCAAAAATTACTTCCCTCTTTCATTTGTTTTGTTTTTATCCCATAGTACAGAGTAAATGGAAATCTGTAACCTTTCAGAATCAGGAGGATCAAAAACATCCCAGATTTTGAAACAAGTTACATCTTGTATTTCTGATCATAAAGTTTCTACATTGGTACAGAGACCAAGATGTAGAAGACAACCTGACTTGAGTTCTTCCTGATCAAGTTAAGTTATTATTCTTCACAGAAAATACTTAGTTGCTGTTCCAGCAGTCTTTTACTTATGTCAGCATTCCTCCCCTGACCCTTAAAATCACATTCATCCTAAAATTTGACTCAAGTTTGCAAAACCTTGTATTCATGCCACGATCTTTCCAATGTTGCCTCCAACCTGAGCATGGGACTGAAGCGGCGCACTCTTCAGATAGACTAACCGATAAATAGAGAAGCAAGCCAAAGTTAAGACACCAAGAGAGGGTATGGTAGAAAACTAAGCAAAACTGTTCAGTAAGCACAAATTATATCACAATTGGCAGAGAATGCCTCCTGGATATAGGCCTGACTGGTAAAGCTCATGTTGGTCATCTTAAAATTAGATCACAGTCACCTATATGAGTTGAAAGTAAATTTAAGAGGTCCTACACCACTGGACACAGTTATTAGCTTACATTCCAGGCAATAACTTACATACCAAGTCATATAGGAAGCAAAAAACCCCAGCACTTCCAATAGCAGATTATATTACCACAGCACAGTTCATTAACAAGATTAAGGGCTGGCCATATGATTGATTACAAGCAACTGCTACAGATTGGTTTAAGGACTCACCAACCATAGGGATACAGGATCTACCTGTCAGCCCAACGCAACTGCATGAACTGGACGACCTTATTGCTTTCCAGCCTCTACCAATTTAACAGTTTTATTCCGCAATGGAATAGATGCATACATCTAGCTGAGATGCACCACATCTGACTTGCATGATTTTGATCAGAAGTGATATTCTTCTTAAACACAGTCTAACTAAAGTTCAGAGAAAGTTTGAATAGGAAGCATGCCTTCAGCTTGGGGACTTCATAAACTTTATGAACTGTATCAAGTCTTATAAAAGCTGCTTCAAAGTTTGCACACTAACTTGAAAAAAAAAAGTTTCACAAAGAAAATAAAGAGTTGTTTAACCACTTTAAGAGCATGTTACCTTTACATTTTGCCTCAACTCTCAGCCTCTTTAAATCTTTCAGCTGATGTTTCTAAGCTTAGTGCTCGTAAGATTTGTTTTTATTTCTGCTATTCAGAGGATCTCATTTACCTTGAAGAGTGTGGCTTTTTCAGGGATTATCCCTTTAATTTTCACCTGAGGTTCCAGAGGAAGTGGAATAAGTTCCATATCTGCTAAATTCATCTTTTCGTTATCTGCTAACAACGCCTGAAGCCTCTCATTCTAAAAGAATAAAATAATAAAAAAAAATTAAAAAAAAAAACAACAAACCACATACTAGGTATATATGAACAGTAGGAGATTCCTACTACCAACAAACCAAATTGCCAACATCTTGCGTAGATCTGATTTCAGAGCTTGCTCTACATTCCTACACATCCAGTTACCAGAAATACAACAGTAGTCAGTGTTTGAGTTCTTTATGCTTGGTGTCCTACCTAGTAAAGATAGAATAAACAGAAATCCCTAGTCTTTTCCCCTACTAAATCTAACGGGCATAAACACAGACACACAGCAAGGTAGCCCACTACTGGGCTAGAATGCTTCTATTGGTTAATTGCTGCTAGCTAGATTTGAATACAAAAATCAAAGCCATGTGTTTCTTAGTTTTATGGAAGTATCACGGCAATTCTAGAAGAATGTTTGACAGAACACTATCAATGTATTGCACAAGCAGGAAGTACATGCTTATGAATTGAAAAACCCTCCTCTTCTTTTAGTGGTTACCGTTAGTTACACCTTTATTACTGATACACAGCACATTCACAAAATTTCATAAAAGCGACACAGTGTTTAAATGTGTTTCATTTTCCCACACAAACACACCCTACAAATTTAAAGTAGGTGAAAAAAATTATTACACTAAAAAAATCCAGACTTCAGAATACCGATGTGTGTCAGAGGAAAAGAAAATGCATGAACAGAAATTCCTGTGGCATTCCTGCTTCCTCCTTGTATCTGTCTGTCAAGTTCACTTGAAATATTTTAACTAAGAAGGACAAAGTGTCTTAAAATGTGTCTATGATAGAAGTCCTTTTCCTCAGGAAAGAACAGATCACTTTCAGAGAAGGCAAAGTTCTGCTAAACATACACCTTATATATACATAAGAATAGTTTTGTTGCTCTTGGAATAAATGAAATCTTGCTGCTAGCCAAATTTCATTATCTATCCCAGCATAATTCTCTGCTCACTTCCCACATCGCCCACAATTTTTTCACTGTTACATCACCAATTATTCAATTATTCCCATACCTTTCTTTCACCAAATTATCCTGAGATTTATCTCAAGGCCCTCCTCTATCACCTGCAAACTTTCAGAACACTTTTGAACTTTGACTCTCCTAAAATTTTTTAAAGTTTGCTAAGATTATTTTAGGAAAGGCAGACATCTGTTATAAATCTCAGTACTAAAAATTTTTGTAGTGAAGAAAAAAAAAAGCTAACATTCCTATTGTCAAATTCTAGCCAGAGATAAGTTTTCCAATCTTTTAGTTACCTTTTTCTTACGATTCCCACTTTCACGCTGCACTGCTTTCATTACATGAACCAGCCGATCTACAAATGTCTGCTGGGCTGCCAACAATGAACGCATAACTCTGACAGACTTATCACCCTAAATGAATTAAAAGAAACAAAATTAGTTCTTTGTTCTGTAATTATTTTATCTAGAAATTATTCCTTTATTCTTAGACCTTTGGGCTTTTAAGAGGTAAGTGAATAAAGATCAATTCCCTGTTAATTCAAAAGGTATTTTCTGTAAAACACTATCAGAATCACTGTAGCTGGCAATCAATTATCTGACCTACCAGTGCACTTCAATTTACATCAACAATTTCAGTGGTGAACAGTCATGCATGACAAACCTATTCACACAGCCAAAATAAGTTAGTAAGGATAAGCACATGGAATATTTTTATGAAGTGTAAAAGTCAGATTTTAATAACATCCCTAAAATGGAATTAATATGAAGTGTGAGATACACTAAGGTCAGGGAAGACCACACTTCTGCTATAAATGATAGAATGCAATTCACAAAAGTGGCTTGTTTTGGTTTGGTTTTGCTTTTTTTTCACTGCTGCTCCAGCACCCTCTGCTGCTGACAGACAGAAAAACACTGTACCCGAATTCAAGACTAGTAGTGTCTCAATTTGCACTGCAAGGACAAGAAACAGTAAATAAGACACCCTAATTACACAAGGCAGAAGATTTTAGAACCAGCATATTACTTACAGGAGCAAGCAACAAAACAGAGGAAAAAGATCTCAGTACTTGTTCTATTCTTTTTCAGTAGTTTCTCTGGTTTACCATAAACTCAAAATTCAACCAAAACAGAAGCTTTTTTTTTAAATTTCAATACATATTACATGAAAAACTGTCCTCCTTTTAGACACCTGTGCATTTGTAAAAAATTACTATCCCAAAACACTATGTATCTCCTTACACAGAGGTATTACCTTCAGCAAAGCCTGACTAAATCTTCTCATCACGTTTAAGTACATTTCGTGAGTCTTTGGGTCCCTCTGCTGAGTGTCTTGGTCTTCACACTCCACTATTACATACCTGCAGCATAAGAACAACCTGAGTTATGCTGTACTCTGGTGCTACACAATTTGAGTAATATACAGCAGGCCTGTATTATAAACCTGGAACTACAAATAATGAGATATCAACCAACAGGCAAACTCTTTGAAATTGCATATTCAAATTCCCACTTGGATCAGGAGAGTCTATCTAAGTTTCTGAAGTCTTTCACTTACAGGGAAATGGCATCACTCAAACAGGACAAGCCAGAAGTACAAGCCATATGAACACTCCAACCAAGTAGTACATGTGGACATTCCACTGCACTACTACCCTCTACGTAATGTAGTGGCTGCAAACGTGCCATTCAGGTATACCTGCAGGAACAGAAAGAATCTCATCCTACCTGTTCCCCATTTTACCATTAGCAATGGTGGAAGAGACAGTATTGCCCCTGAACCAGCTCTGCAAAGTCTACATTCCAAAGTAAGTTTTCATTTCTAAAATTATGGTTTGAGTACAAGATGTAAGCAGTACAATTTGGAACAGTTACACTGAAAATTTTATTTGTTATGTTAAGCAGTTGTTTGGAAAGCTTTTGTGCTTATTTCTATTCACAGCACTGATGAGCAAAAAGTAGCTATGCACAGGTGGTTTTCTTTCTGTTGACTAATATATCTACTTTTAGCCAGTAAAAACATATAAACTGCTATTAAGAAAAGGAACAAATTAGCAAGTCAGTTGATTTTCAAACAGTGCATTTGAATTCAAAAGTGACTCCGCCCATTCAACAAACACGCTTAGACTTTATGTTGACAGCAAGAATTACTCATTCCTTATGCACTTGTGCAGAATGTCTTTGCAACTGAATGACTATGGGACAAGATTAGAGGTCTGTCATTTGCAGCTGATCAGACTCATCTAGTCTTATTTATAAATACACATTATATACATTAGAATAAGTTATGTTATTCGGCACTTACAGTACATACTCCACTAGTATTATCTCAATGAAATCTATAAACAGAGATTACTTCTAGAATTTTGCAAATACATTGTTCTACACTGTTCCTTCACTAAAATGACAAAATTAGATTGCAGTAATATGTGTATAAAAATAAGCCTGTATTTATAAAGTCAGTGCACCAAAACTTTAAGGAAAACAGGAGCTAATGAATTGAAACATACCATTTTCATCTTCATTTGTTAAAAAGCCCTAGACAGTTTCTCAAAGCTATCTTGAAACAAGGAGTAAGAGTATTGCTTCGTACTTGGATAGGTGGCTAATACGTCCAAAGAGACAGAAAAAAGCAGTAGCACTGACTTCTGTAGTTGCTGTTAAAGTGGAAGGATAGGATAGCTTTACAGTGACAAGTGACTGAGCGGGGAGGTTTGATTTTCAAGGGTTATTGTACTTTTTCCATTGATTATTTTAGGTGCATGCTGTGTCTGGATAGCTGAAATGAGCAATTGATCAGCAGCCAAGAGGATTTATGGCTACGTCAGCTTGAACAGTGGCTGCAACATTTGTATTTTGTCACTGAGAAATTGAGATGTCTGGAAAGAAAACAAAGAATAAATCGTCTGGGAGGGGTTGGTGGTGTTTGGGGTTTGTTTGGGGGGGGAGGGTTGTTTTTTGGGTTTTTTTAGTTGCAAGACAAAAACTTCAGAGATCTGGATGCTTTCAACTTTCTGTAGACTGGTATCTGAGACGTTGCGGAAATATAAGTGCACAGTTTCTATCAATGTGATAGAAATAAGCTAACCTACTGACACTTACCTTAAATGAAGAATATTTGATTAGGTCAGGCATTTAGCTTCTACCCGCATCAATCAGGCCTCTAATTATTTTAATTATTTAAATTTAATAGCACTTTTTTCTGAAGCCAAACATTAACTTTGGCCACTGCAATAAAGTATGTACACTAAGGAACTGTAGTTAAGTCATGCACTTATATACTTAAATTTAAGCCACTGAAAAAGCAATGAAATACCAAAACTTAAAAAGACATTAATAAATGGAGTCACTGTCAGGGTAGGATTCTTGTAAGAATTTTATAAGAACAGTTTAGTAGGTTTACACCACATATCACACTGTTCCTAATTCACAGCTTATCTGTGGTTAATATTCATAGCAAGTTACCATATGATAAAGCATTTTTAATTATTATATACCTCTATAAATGAGAATCCTTTGACTTCAACTTAGCCAAGTAAAAGGCACCTAAGCTCTCCTTTAAAATATGTATGTATACAAGCAAATAGTTGTATGTGTTGTGTATATGTATATACATATATACATTAATGTATACACATACAGACACACACTTTCACAGAGTACAGCTCTATTCACTTCAACTTTCTTCAAATGAGATAATTCCAACTGCAAATGCTTACTGAGAAGGCATGCAGGTGACTAGTTTAGGCATCCAATTTAATTCTTAAAGCACTGAAGTGAGACAAGATCCTTTACTGAGTAATCTTACCTCTCCACTATTTAGATGAACTATTCACAACTACGTTCCACCTTAAGAAAGCACACACCTGCAATGACATTTTGTTTGTGCTCATATCATAACCACAAATGGAATCTAAAAAATAATTTAGGTAAGCACAAAAATAGTAGTGCTTTATGAACCTTCATAAAGTACTCTTGATTAATACTTAAGTGCATAACCTTAATATTCTAGCTAACACTGTCAAAAACAAAAAACACAAACCAAACAGAAAAGCAGAGCAGAAGACAAACTATCTCCTTCCCACCACGATAAACAACGGAATGACACCTTCTAACTATAGTTAGGCTTTTTTTTTTTTTGAACACTGTACTTAATGCCCTACAAATCACTCCCCTGTGTCTAACAGTAAAGCACACTTGCGCATTTTAAAAACCAACATTCTTCTTTTATCAATTATTCTGTTCATATGCATTTTGTTTTAAATCTAATACTTCATCCCAACAGAAATTGAGATTCTCAAGTTCTCAAGGCAGGTCATCATTCGCTGTGCATTTTTCTTGGCATTGTAGCTTTGATTCCAATTAGACATTGATACAGTACAAATAAATAGTTTCTAACATACCAGTATAAGTAGTTTGCCAACGTGGAATTTTTGCATGCTCGTGAAATCAAGAAAGTGCAAAGGTCTTGCTGGAAGGGATTTAAGGAAAGTAAAATTAAGTTATAAAGAGGTCTAAGCTCTTGAGAGAAGAAAAAGTTAAAGTAAAATTCCAAATAATAGCAGGGAGTTTTGAGAGATACATTGCCTTCTAAAATTAGAATCTAATCCAACCTAATATTTAAATCGTATTAGTTTTATTACTCCAAATCCAGCAACAACATTGTAAGTAAAAAAAAAGATCTGCTACTACAGTAATATATTTACCAACATGTCAAAAGGACATGATGTTCCCCAACAATAAACCTTTAATGCAAATGCTCATGAGTTTATTACACTTTCCTCCTATGCAATTATCCCTTGCTGTAAGATTCATCCCTGAAAGGGATTTGCTACCCTGTTTTGCATCCAGAAGACCTAAAACTAATTAAGATGTTCTACATTTTAACATAAAGAAAAAATTCTTTAGAGGATTCACAACATTTAGCTGCTTTTTCAAGGTTTAATATTCTAACTAACAGGAAATCAGTGTATCTTTAGTGATATGCTTGATTTGAGGCTTATTTTTTATGCAGTACTGAGACCCAGAAAGGAAGATTTGCAAGAGGGAATGGATCTTTAGTTCAAAGACCAATTAACTGCACATCAGATTAAAATCAGGTTCCCTCAAACTGTCTTTACCTTTTATCTTTCCCTCCCTCCAGTCCCATTTTTATTGCTCTTGTACTTGTGGTATAAATTGAGTATAATCCTTGGCAGCTGTAAATCAACACAGTGCCTCACTTAGGTGCAAAAAGATTACACCCACACCAAAGAATATGGCTACAGGAAGAACAGACTGCAGAGATTAAAACATTTGGATAACTGTTTTCCATTAAAACGCCTGCTTTAAAACACTTCAAACACATGCAATTGTCAGTATCTAATCAGCACGCGACAGCCTTTGCAGTAATTTTCTCCTTTAAACGGAATACTTTAATTTTACGAAGAATTCAATGCCCAGCCAATTTTGTGACCATGTACATAAATAGATGGTCTGTAAAGAGAAAATTCAGTTAAGCTGTTGCCATTTTCTTAGCACTCAGTTTTTTTGAGCACTTTAAGTATTCAGCAAGATACAGCAGAAAGATTCAAATATTCACAAACAAAAACTAAAAACATTACTAGGTCACTAAAAAGCCTCAAGCATCAAAAATACAAGGTAAAGCATTTGACTTACGTCAAGGTTTTCATTGTCTGCAAGCTCCTTTGCCTTAGAAGTAAGAGGTGGTGACGAAACAGGTGGAATAGGACTCATGATCTGCGAACTACATAAAGGAAAGCACATAACTGGCATCGATTCAAAGTTCTTGCTTGGGGGGCAAGGATCATGCATGGAAATAGCAATGCATTTCACTTCCCCAGCATAATAAATTCAGAAAATGGGAAGAGAAGTACCTTTTTGAAGATAGTACCTCAACCCAGTTTCAGAACAAACTGCAACTTTGACAGCTGCAGTTCCTGAAAACAGCAAAAATCTGTGCCTGGATAGCTATACAGTTTATGGCTGTGAAGGATATTCACTTACATCAAGCTTCAAAATTTGTTTCATCTTCCATAAAAAATAAAGCAGACATGGATGGGAATTTAGCAAACTCACATTTTCAGGATAAGCTTTTTTTAAGTGTTCTTAAGATTAAATTGCTAATACACAACACCTGCAAGCACTCGGCTCTGGAATCGCAATTACAAACAACAGAGTAGACAAACCCAATGCTTGCAAAGGAAGTAATCACACAGTTCTACTAATGTCTAAGTGTCATTGCAGCCTCAAAATACACCATACATCCCAGGACACCCACTCTACAGTTCAGTAGCAAGATCCATGAAAAGCAGTATTCTTGTAATATGAAAAGTATACCCTAGTGACACAAGTGATTAGACATTGAAGCTCAAGACTAAAAATCCTGGAAATTTGTATAAAATATTCACAGGAGACTTCAGTTAACCAAGTCTGTTTGCACCTTGCTTAATACCATATTAATTAGATATTTCAACCTTTGTTTTGGATTCCTACAAGAACAAAAAGTGTGCTCCCCCAGCTCCTTTACATTCATCACAGGACTCTTCCTACACCTTCTTTTGCAGGAGCAGGAATAAATTTCTTCCCTTTTCAGACTGATCGGACTTTTAGTTTCATGTTCTTTGATGAAAAGTGGGAAGTGAAGCCTCATACAGCTTCATTGAAGACATCCTAATTTTTGCAAGGACAGAAGGAAGCAGTGTCAGTGTTTTTCCTGCTCTCCAGAAGTTGTCTTCCTTTCATGAAGTAAAGTCAAAGGCCACAACTTCAAGATTACGTATGTTTGCTCCACAAACTGCCTGTAGCCAGGAAGTAGATTCCATGAAGCTCAGGGTTTCATTTTTTTTTATGTCACTGCTTCAGATTATAAAACAGGATGTTGAATAAGCAATGGTCCCTAAAAAGGAGAAGGAACCTGAGAGCTTACAGTGTTACGAGTTCCTGCTTTTCTACTGGAAATTTAAGTTTCTTACCTGTCTATTTCTGCACCATTGGTTCCAGAATTTGTCATGCTTTCTGACATTGAACCTTGACTGTCTCTCTTGCTGGGTTCCAGTCCGTTCTTTATGTCATCGAAGTTTTCATATTTCAATGCCTGGACTAACTGTAGTAGGTACATCAGCAAATCCTCATGGGCGAAGAAAAATGAAAATTAATTGAAGGGGTCAGTCAAAACTGACTAGGACTCCACACATTTTGAAATTCTAGTTTATAGAAAAACGTAGTCATGATTTAGTGACTTCAATGAAGAAACTGAAATTGAGGTTTCCCTAGCAAGCAATATACAGTAGGAAAATTGGTGTAGGATGGCATTTGACTCCCAAAAGATACTGAGTTAATCACACTACTAATTGTTTGTTAGTCAAAGATAGTAAGTGCTCATTAAGTAAATATTTAAGTGTTATTACTGCTTAAAGTTATCTTCAGTTAACCTGCTCTGCTTGCTTCCAGCATCCACAAAATAAACCTTTCACTTTGCGGCTCCCAAGGAGGAAATTCAAGCATAAAATCTGCACCACGGTACCAGGAATTTTCTCTCCTCTCTTATGCACTATTTTTTTTTTTGATCCCTTGTGTAGCTGGGAATCCAAAAAAAGAAATAAAATTTAACTGATCTATTTCAGATTGAAGAATATAATTTTAATCCCTTGTTTATAATGAATTTGTTCCCTCTACTATTCAACTTGCTCTGTTTAGCAGCCTTCAAATGTTTCACAAAAGGTACATTTTAAAAGTCAAAGCAGTATGACCTTGGCTATTGAAGTGGGCTTGCAAAATTTCAATAAATTTGTTCTCCCTACTTTAAAGTCTATTGATTGCCAATGATTCAAGAGTTATGGTATTACATTCAAAGTATTTTTTTACTGTCAAAAGAAAATAAAATATATAAATAATTAAAATGTAACAGATTAGCCTCTGTTAAGTGGGCTCTACTCACAAATCACAGATCATTATATGCTCATGAGTATACAATTAGAAACACCTTATTTCCAGAGATGCTTTTCTACTCCCTTTCTTTAGCAGAAAGGTATGATGATATACTGCTTCAATTTAGCAGGTGGATTTTTTAGAAATCTTTTAGTAGACTATTTAAGTTCAGAGCACTTCTATGCAGGTTAACAATCAAAATTTATCATTGGTTTCTGGGGAGAACGTGGTTGTTTCACCTTGTTTCACAAAACCAGCTAGCACTGACTGTTCGTATTATCAATGAGTGCGACTTGATAACGTGAAGACCTTGCTCCATAAAGAGCTTACAGTAAATAGCATCACAGTGAAGTCCTTGTCCTTTTTTTTTTTTTATTTTTTTTGGTTTTCCACCACTATTATTCACTTAAATGCCTTAAAAAGTAGCAAACATTTCAAGTACTCAATGAGACTAAAAATCCTGAGACCAACTGACTTTCACATGTACCCACAGACCAATGAATACCTCATCATCAGCCTGCTGAAGCCTGGCAACGGCATAGCGCCTAACTGTTGGGTTGGTGAAGTGAGACGACAGAAGTTCTAGAGAGTCTTCCACATCCATGGGTTTCCACTTGCCCAGGAGCTCCAGTGCTTGCTTTGCTTCTTGTGGTAGGTCCCAGTTGACACATTTTAAGAATTTTGTCAAAGCCTAAATTGAAAGAGATTGGACAATTCATGAGTGGAAAAGCTAGGCTAAACAAATGGTTTAAAATGGAACACGATATAGACTATTTCAGTTGTAAGGGACCTACAAAGATCATCTAGTCCAACTGCCTAACCACAAGGTAAAGCATGTTATTAAGGCATTGCCAAATGCTTTTTAAACACTGACAGGCTTGGGGCATCAACCACCTCTCTAGGAAGTCTGTTCTAGTGTTTGACCACCCTCTCAGTAAAGAAGTTCAACTTACCTTCTCCTGATTAGTAAGGTAATATCTGAATTTCCAAACGAGATCTTGTTCCTCGTACGTTAGCTGCTTTGTTGGTGGATAACTCACTATGATCTATTAGATACACAGTCAGAAATTTTAAAAACATGAACAAGCACAATCAAGAAGTTATCAGACTACACTGTGACAAAGAACAACACTGACAAAACACAAACACAGCTAGCTAGAAAGAAAAAAGCTTTCCAACATCACAAAGTTCTCATGCTATCACGGCGATGCTCCTTGGTTATGTGGTTGATCAAACTGCCTGCGTAGGCAAACATATACAGTTACTGTAAGACTACCATGAACACCTACATGGTATGTACACAATATGCGTTCTTACCCCTGCAAAACTTTTTCACAAGAAAATGAGCAAGTACCTTCTGCTGCTTTCCGAGTTCGACTCGTCTAACTTACCGCTTGTAAGAAACACTTAACATTTCTTCATTAATTATTTGCTTTAAACTGAAATTAACCATGTTCTCCTTAAATTGCCACCACATATTAATACCAAACTACCTAATAAAATTGAATTTAGCCATCATACGACTGACTTACATTAAGCTGATCTCGTGTAGCTGCATTAGGCTTCAGATCATGATCAGAAGGTCCACTTCTTAAACTTCGAGCAAGCTTGTGATGTTTGCTTTCTACTAAGTTCTCCTAAATGCAGAGGGTAAGTCAGTATTTATAAATTCCAAAGAAAATTACTATTGAAATGAAACCATCTAGCAAAGACTTACCAGTACCTTGAATAATGCATGACAATTAAAATTCACATCTAAAATTACAGTGTCTTCCAGATTTTTTTTGTTGGTTTAGAAGAAACTCCTACAGTAATATGTGGACAGTTGTTGAGAATTTTGAGGTTTTGGTTTGGTTGTTTTACTTCACGCAATTTACAAACCCTACCTTACCTTTTGGTGAATTGCTGCAAAACGCAAGCGCTTCAGTCAACACATCTGTGATTTAGACAGCACTCAAACGTGCTAGCCACTCTATAAACATTTTTAAGATGTTTGCAGTATAAAGCTTTGTATGCAAGAAAAACTTCTCAAAAAGTTTTCCTACTGTTAATACCATGTTAGCAACTGTAGGAGCCACAATAGGAGCCACAGTGTCAACGAGATTTCAGCAGCCAAGGCAGTTTTCAGCATTGTCAGACTTGCTCTTGCAGTGTTAGATTACACAGTGCTCAAACAGTGTTGCCCGTAGAAGCCCACTTACATTAAGGTTCCCAAAGCTGCCAATACCAGTCCCACTGAATTGGCATCCACAATAATGGAAATCTTTTCTAGAACTGTACTTAGGCACTGTCTACATGAAAGACAACATACAAGAGAGTGTAGGGAGAAAATATTTTAACAAAGTGACCAAGAGTTACAGCACCTTCCACTAAATTCCTGTTCTTCAGCTCCCTCTTACCTTATATTCCCACCCTCTGACCCCTTTTGCCAACAATCCCCTTTCTCTGCTTTCCTACATCTCAGAAGCAAGCACACCAGCTATGGAAAGTAGGAGATTGAACATAAGCATTAAATTAATTCTTGTATTTTAATCTAGCAGCAGCAAATAAAAAATTACAAAAAGTCAAATCCACTGACACTTCTCAACTGGTCCAATACATCTTTCCACGGGAATTTTAAAATACTGAAGACAGCAATATAGGCAAGCTTTCATCTCCATTTATGAAAATGTCAACAAAAATGTTGTGATACAGATTGCATTACATGGAGCATTGCTTACCATAGACATCTGGGGATCTGGAATCTTAACAATTTCAGAACTTGTTAAAATTGGAGATGACTCATCACCATCCTGAATGACAAAAAAGTTAAAAGCATATTAAACATTTCAAGTTTTAAGAAATAAACAACATGTCATATTAATGTGTTGTGAATTATATTGCAGTGAAAGAATGATGCAATTAGACGTTGCTGACTTTTGATAGTTACAAAGGGTAAAACAGAAAATAAGTAGATTCTCTTTCTTGTTAAGTTTTTGCCAGATGATAATCAAGGCAGAAAGACAGATGAAAGGTCATCCAAGGAGACACAGCCTGGCAATTCACTACCATGCTGGCAAACAGTGGAGAAATTTGCCATTATCATCACATGCGTCCTCTGGGAGCACAAAGAGAAACCAAATCAGAGTCCGTATTTCTACTAAAAACAAATAATTTCCTAGAAATAGCAACCATGTTGCAGAAAGTATCTCCTGAAGTTCAACACATAGGCTCTCTGAACACGAATTTAGGAAGATAAAAGTGTGCCTTTCTATTACAGGTTCCACAAGGAGCATGACAGTCTCTTCTAGAAGTTCATGCTGTGCTGCTCTGGAGTACGACAGAGGTCTGCTAGTTTTCCTTAGGGGAGTTTAACCTGCTGCTGTATAAATAAGGGACTGGAGAAGATAAAAGTTTCCTGTTTAAACCAGACAGAAGGAAAAAATACAAAGCCTGCCACCACATGACAGAAACAAACTGTTACCCTCTTCCAGTCACACCCAGCCCTTGGGTTTTGGTTTTTTGGCCTTAAAAGTGTAAGGAGGCACAATCTAGTGTAATTGACACAATCTACTGAAGAACATTTCATTTAAAAGACAGCATAAAACAGTAAAACAGAAAAAACAGCAAAATAATATGTGCTATGCTATATTTATCCTTTATTTTATTCTAATTTGTTTGGGGTAAACTTCAGACCACATTAAAGTTTTTTTACATACCAACATTTCCCTCAATTATATAAGTTTTGAGATAACTTGCTCAGGTTTCCTTCTGCCTCCCCCCTCCCCTTTTTTATTTCCCCCTGCTTTTCCAATCACATACACTTTTTGGCATCGCTTTGTTTTTATACATTTCAAAGGTAACTTTCAAAGAAGTGAGGGGCTTGCATCCAGGGGAAGATACAGGAGTTAAAATTGCCATTAACATTTCAGGAAAAACATTTTTTCTAGCTACATAAATCTGGTGTTCCTGACTACAGTAAAAGATCTCTGATTAATGAAATGCATGTTCAGGAAGACAGTTCTATTACATTTATTAGTGCTCTATGCCTTTCTGAAGTAATAATTTTACAGTCAAAACAATGACAGTAACCCCACACACATCCTTCGTAGTTAAGGGAAATACACAATCTGGCTGTGGATGATGATGATGCCAGAATACGAGCAGTATTGCTTTTCCCATTAGTCTCAAAAAAAAAGTATGCTTGCCGACACTGAAGAGGACAAAAAGGACATTTGCTTATAGTTTCTGTTTTGAAACCATACCGCCTAAGTAATGAAGTTAGCTTTAACTTAATTATATAGAATTTATAGTATCTCCAAAAGTACTTCTATTATAACAGGGATCTTTTAAGGAAGCTGGACACCCACAAATCCATGGGCCTGATGGAATGCACCCGCGAGTGCTGAAGGAACTGGCA
>BOSO01029627.1:0-14249 GCA_018403395.1 Gorsachius goisagi | reverse complement strand
CCAGCAGGTCAGCCCCCAGCCTGTGCTGGTGCATGGGGTTTGACCTCCCCAGGTGCAGCACTCGGCACTTGCCCTTGTTGAACTTCATCAGGTTCCTCTCTGTCCAACTCTCCAGTACTGGTTTATTCTTCTGATGATAGTTAGCGGAACAGGGTGTGCAGGAAGTTGGGACAGAGTAATTCAAAAGGATTGGATAATACAAGATATCATGTTGAAAAGATTTAACACATTTACAAATCCAAAGCCCAGAGGCAGTTCCACTTCTGGTGCTAGATGCTAGCTTTCCATTACAGCAAAACAAATTGATCCGACCTACATGTAACAGTTAATTTGAATAAAAAATATGGGGTCTTTGAAAAATTGCTTGGTTTTCCCCTCTCACAGTTCAAACCATCTGGAAAGAACAGATTCATTTATTGTATGTTTCTATCTCTTGTTAGGGATTGCTTCATATTAAATATTTTATCAATCAGCAGAGCTAGCAAAATGCCTGCAAATGATTAGATAACAGATCTGTCTAATAGTTTATCATCCTTGTTCTTCCAAATGCTTTTTATAAACTGAAATAGCCAATCACCAAAACTTAAAATGAGGTTTGATAGTTTGGGATAAAAGGGAAACAAAGAGATGAACATTCCTGGATTAGTTTATTTTTGTTTTCTTTTTGTTTTTCACAAACTCAAGGAGTTGGGTTTTTGCAAGACCACAACATGCCCTGCTTGAACATGTTTTGTCTTGAATCAGATATGCAAACATTCATGGAAAGCTCATATTTCAACCAGTGATCACTTGCACAGTGGCCTGCAGTGATTTTGCAAGCACTTAGCAATGACCTTAATTATTCCAGCATTCTGGTTATTGTTTGGAACAGTAGCCACCAAACACTGCAAAGTGAAGAACAAAGGAGAAAGGTTTTATTGCTCTTGAGGAGCCCGAATTCAAGGCTAATAGACACAGGGAGTTGAGCAATGTCTCCAGAAGCAAAACAATTTGCAGAAAACCAAACACAGTCCTATTCCTCAAGGCCTGTTGCGGTCTGTGTAGTTGCTCCTGCTGGTTGCTGGCTTTCAGAGCTGATAAGAAATGGTACTTCCATCCCACAGGAATGTTAGCTATTTCAATCCCTGTTGTTTTGAGACAAAAAAAGTTGAAAACAGTAGCTCTACTTTTCTTTTTCTTTTACTTTTTTTTTTTTCAAAATTTAAGGTTCTCAACCTTTTTCTGATATCTCAAAAGGACTATTGCTACCTGGCAGTGGTATCCTGTTTTCCGATTTTGGATGAGGCCTCATAACAAATTTCTAATCACGGGGATCTTCAAGTCGCACAAAATATGAATAAAAGGAATTGTAACACAGCTAGGGATGAAGATGCTAATCATGGGCCAGCCAGTCATAGTTCAGGAGGCCAAAGTAGTGGCTAAGGCTGAAGAGCTGAGAGCTTTCTTTGGGTTAAGAAAATGGAGTGGAGCTGTGGGTGCCTCATACAAGCCAAGAAGAAGTGATAAGGTGTGAAAGAAGGAGTGGAGAAGAGGGCAGTGAGCATCTAGAATAAGCTAGAAGTGATTTTTGGCCATTCAAGATGTATACTTCCACAATTTATCTCAGGCATTTGAGATTCTCAGATGCAGTGGGGTTTTTAAGTGACAAATGTCGCCACCCTTGATGCAAGAAAGTAGCTTTCCCTGCGGAACAAAAGACAAGGTGAAATTATGCCTCTATTGCTTCTCCCACAAGATGTGGCTGTTTTCTCAACAGGTCCCCAGGAAGCACAGACAGCACAGAGCTGCCAGTCACCACCTCCTGCGGAGCAGTTTCAGCAAGATCTATCAACAGGGTTAACTTTGCTCTGCATCTCTCTGTCCACCTGCCTGCAAGCTCATCCTTTACCGGAGTGTCTTATAAATTTGGTATTTCAAGGGGGGAGGAAAAAAAAAGAGAAACTTGCATTTTGTGAGGGATTTCAAGTGAGAATCCCTGTGTCTGCAGCACCAGCACTGAATTCCTGCGTGCGGTGTGCAGAATGTGGAGTAACGCATGTTAATTGATAATAAGCCTCAGAGCAGACCACAGCTAGCACTCGGGGGAGATTTAATTTATTGTTCAGTGGAATGAATGCTATTGTGTAGCGACAGCTGGTGCACTGAATGACACGCAGTGACTGCTTGACTGACTCACAACAGTAACACCCGGAGAGGCTTGCACATCAGGCAGTCTCAGGGGAATGCAGAGAGGAGGCGTCTGAGGAAAGCCAGGCTCCACTGTCTTTGCTAGCTTGGGCCTGGGTCATGAACCACTTGCTTCTGATGCTGAACCACCAGGTACATTTTGAAAAAGTGAGAGATGCACGTGCCAGAGTGGAGCAGGCTCTCCCTCTAGCTTTAATTTGGTTTTCTTCCTGCAGGTGTTTCTCCCTCTCCTCTCATTGCTCAAACTAGAGAACCAGTAAATAGGAACAGGCAAAATCAGTGTGTGCTTCAGGCTGCAAGCCCGCTTACGCTTGAAATTCCTTTCCACACAGATATTTTTGCTACCTAAGTGCTGGTATCTGGAATATTTGTGCATCATCTTATGTTGCAGAGACCACTATTGTTCTCTGCACAAATTGTCAAAGGCTTAATCCTGGACATGTTTTTCTGATACAGAACTATTTTATATACCAGTGTAATGGCAAGACAAATCTGACATCTGCATAGATTCAGATAAGTTTATTTCTACATGGAGATAGCTAAGTCAGCGCAAAGCCATGAGTCTGGGCTGCAAGCTGCACTGCTTTTCTTCTGTGTGGATGTGGATACAGTACATGCAGTATGTTTCAAAGCAAAATTGATGAAATTATCCCCATGCCCTCATTTTGCCTAAATAGCTTTACTTCTGTGCAGGTAAACAGGTATATGTCTGATTTTAGAGGTGGTAGAGAGAAGTGAGGTAATTAACATAATTACTGTTCGGAAATGGTCAAACGACTGGGCCTTAAAAGCACATGTGATAGCAAGGTAGGGGTGGGCTTGTAAAGACTTGGAGTCAGGACCTACAAGCTGCAGGCAGGGTTGCATCTGGGTGACTGGCAATGCCGTTTCCCACTTTCTGTTGTGTTAATCCATGGGGGAAAAGCAGTTTGCGTGTTCTGTTCTGAGATGAAGCAACATCCCATCCCTGATTCACTGCTCCCACAGAAAGATAAAAGCTGGGGCTGTTGCTCTGCAGCCAGTATAAGTGGATCTCACTATCAGATTGATGCCAGTAAAAGGCTCATGTCTGTGGCTGTAGCCTTGTCCTACAGCCCTCCCTCTCTCCTGTCTGTTGAATGGTTGTGCCTTCTTGCTGCCTGTAAGCTGTAAGTGAATAAAATAAAAGATGCAGAATGGTCTGGAAAAGGCCAGTGGGTTGAACAGTGAACCTTTGCAAGCTTCATTTTAATCAACATCAGGTAACTACTGTGAACTGTATAGGGGAGGCAGGGCAATCTATAACACCTAAACCAAGTGGATCACGTATTTGGTGGAAGTATTTGCTTGCACATAATTTTAGCCACTTTTAAGGAGTTTGTGTGAACACCAACCATCGTAGATGTCTTTGGGGGCTGCAAGATGATTACCTCACTGTATGCTCTGTTTTAACATTGAGGAAAGTCTGATATTGCAAACAAACAACAGTGTTTCCATTGCTCAGTGTCAGTAGGACACTATTTTGCTCTCAGTTGGTGGAAGAGCTTGGCTCCTAATAGGAGTGGCACTTTGCTTCTTGCATATGCCCAGAAAAGTTGTTGCATTCTTGTAAGTAGTCAAGGAAACCATCCTCAAAATGGACAGGAATAATTCAGGGCCTCCTCCCTCATGTCTACCAGCTGCGCTTTGCTTGCCTAAATAAAATTCTTCCCCCTTCCCTCTGTTTTGGACTTCCATTTTACAAAACACACAGGCATTGAATATGCCTCAGACCTAGCAGACCTAGCAGAAATGACTGAATTTGCAGAAATTTGGTTCATTATGGAATCAATGGTGCTAAGGAGTCAGTAAAGAAATACCACGGTAGGAGCTTCACCATGACAAATGTGGCATAACTTCTAAAAAGGCAGTGATTTGACTTTCATTCACACTAGTATAATTGGCAGAAAAAAATTGCCTAATATGAAAAGAAAGTTAATCCTTTGACTACTGCATAGCTTTATTATTCTGCAAACAAATGATGTCAGTTCTTCTGACAAGGAGCTGTGAGCATTTGACTCGTGCAGATTTCTCCTGATGAACTGTAAATTTTGAGGACATAATTTTCTATCTATGTCAATTATTGCTGGGAGAAAATGCTGAAGTTCCCAGACAATTATGCATTTTTCCACACTTCTCGTTGCTTGGGTTTTTTTTTAAAAGAATATTGAAATTTCTTCAGGAGAGTTACATTTTCTGCCCAGCTAACCCCACACTGAGCAGCATTATACAGATGCCTTAGAAAAATGCTTTTAATGGGCTTGGCTATTCCATCTGAGATGTTTTCTTGTCCTCCACCTTCTTTTGTTTTAAGTCCTTCAGCTACAATAGGTAACTGAACAGCATGATCAGGATGCAAAGAAATAATACCAAAGTAGAGAAATGTAAACAAATGTAGACAAACATAGAATCATGAATTGTTTAGGTAGGAAAAGACCTTTAAGATCATCAAGTCCAACCTTTAACCTAACCCTGCCACCCCACCACTAAACCNNACAACCCTTTCAGTGAAAAAAATTTTCCTAATGTCCAACCTAAACCTGCCCTGGTGCAACTTCAGACCATTTCCCCTCGTCCTATCACCCATTACCAAGGAGAAGAGACCAACCCCCACCTCACTACAGCCTCCTGTCAGGCAGTTGTAGAGGGCAATAAGGTCTCCCCTCGGCCTCCTCTTCTCAGGCTAAACAACCCCAGTTCCCTGAGCTGCTCCTCATCAGACTTGTGCTCCAGACCCCTCACCAGCTTTGCTGCTCTCCTCTGGACATGTTCCAGCAACGCAACGTCTTCCTTGTAGTGAGGGCCCAAAACTGAACACAGTATTCAAGGTGTGGCCTCTCCAGTGCAGCGTACAGGGGCATGATCACTTCCCTGCACCGGCTGGCCACACTATTCCTCATACAAGCCAGGATGCCAGCGGCCTTCTTGGACACCTGGGCACACTGCTGGCTCATATGCAGCCGCCTCTCAACCAGTACCCCCAGGTCTTTTTCCGCCAGGCAGCTTTCCAGCCACTCTTCCCCAAGCCTGTAGCATTGCATGGGGCTGTTGTGACCCAAGTGCAGGACCCGGCACTTGGCCTTGTTGAACATCATACAGTTGTCCTCGGCCCACCAATCCATCTAGTGGAAAATATTTCAGAGGGCAGTGTACAATGGTTTATGCTGTGATTTGTATTGCAGGCTATGGACAGTTTGACAGATTATATATATCTACACTTCTAAGGCAGTGATCAGTAAAAAAATACTATAAAAGCAATTTTTTCACTCTGCATACCAGTGAGTAGGGTCTGATGATAATTTTGGGAATAATTTTCAGATGGTGTGGGCAGTTTGGCCTTTTTAGCAGAGATAGCCAGAGTATAACCCAGGATCCCAGCTCCCTTTTCAAAACCTCCTCTAAGCTATTTCTGCAGCAGAAAACAAACCGCTGGTGGCGATGCCTAAGGGCAATCTGCTGGCGGCAAAAAGCAGGATCATAGTTTAAGGTGCATACAGCAGCAAAAGGTAGCGCCTGTTCCTGATGCTGTTGAGCTCTACCAGCTGCTTTCCAGCTGGTGCAGAGCAGCAACAGAGCAGAGCTTTGTGCTGGTGGAGTGCAGGGTGGCTGCACTGTCCTGCCTTGTGTGTTCGCCCTCTGACTCTCCACTGACAGCCATGGCTGGCTGAACAGGGCTGCGGCGAAGGGTTTTGGTACTCAGGGCACCCTCTGTTGGTGCATTCATCTGCTTCCTACCCTTCCCCGTGTACCAGTGTTTAAAGGGTGGCTACAAAGAAGAAGGATACTCCCTTTTCAGAAGGAGTCACATAGAAAAGATGAGAAGTAATGAGTGTAAGTTAATCCTGAGCAGATTCCGATGGGACATGAGAGGAAAATTTTTCACTATGAGAACAGTCAACCATCGGAATAATCTCACCGGAGGGGGGTTGTCTCTGCCACACTGGACACTTTGAAGACACAGCTGGACAGGGTGCTGGGCCATCTTGTCTAGACTGTGCTCTTGCCTAGAAAGGTTGGACAAGATGATCCTTGAGGTCCCTTCCAAATTGGCGTTCTATGATTCTATGATTCCCTTTCCAGCCCTTAGGTGTCGTCAGCATACCCTAGCAGTGCCCCTCATTGGCACTCCTCTTGGCCCACCTTATGATCCCCACTAATTCTGCAGTACAACACTAAAGACTGTGCTTGGTGGGCCCAAATTGAGAGGAATAGGTCTGACAGAAGCAAAAGATATTGCTGCATAAAAATTACTCTTACCTAAACCCTGTTCAAAATCTGCAGAGAGAAAGAGTTTTGTATTGCTCTTTAAGACTGCCCTGTAAGACTGGTATGCACAGATACATCCACGTTAGTGACCGGTGACTCTGGCATGCTTTATGTTCAAGGTGGAAGGAAAATGCACAAGACGGGGTTCTTCATTGTCTGTGTTTGCTCACCTTTAGGTTCATTTGCGATTTGTATGTTGAAGCAGAGATGCTTTTCTAGAATAAATGTTTATGCAAAATTAAGCAGATTTCAAGCTTCAAAGCAAACTTGACATTAAGTAAATTCCAATGTGCTGGATAGTTGGGGAATGGGTAATTCAGACTTCAGACTGTAATTTATAGAACTTATTTAATCAATTGATAGAAAGAAAAGTCCACCACTTCATGTGAATTCTAGTAATTTAGTCATGAAAGATGTAACCGTAAATTATGCTCTTCTTTAACCAACAGAAAGGCACTGAAAACTGCAGAACAAATTGAGCCTTCTGAATAAGTTTCTCAGTTCTATACTGTACTGATGGCTGATCGAGTGTATTTTATTGGCTTTTACTTGTTCCTGAATTTCTAAACATTGTCTCTGTGTGTGTCTGTGTCTTCCCTTCTTCCCCACCCCACTCCCAAGCACATTGCCTGGAAGCTGCCTGGCTCCAGCAAGCAGCTTTGGGGCTTTGGCTCTGGTGAAGCATCTCCACCTCCTGGCTTCTTCCCCAAGTAGCAAGGGAATCCCGGGACAACCTGCAGCTCTGGCCCCAGCCTGGTGGGATCTGTGGAATGGGACGCTGGGGTCAAGAGCTGGGACACAGTAGATGTGCTATGGGGTTGGCCGTGCAGGTGAATAAATTAGGGACATCTCTACTTGCCCCCATGAAGTGTCCCACAAAACCTCAGGTGTGCCTGGCTCTGTGAAACATTTGATTCAGTAAAAGGCCAGAATTTTAGAAAGGACATACATTCTTCACTGCTAGCCATGGATATGAATATTATGTCTCCTAACATGTGAACATTTGCTGATGTTTAGATAAAATGAAAAAAAGTGTCTTGGAGGCCTCTGTGGCTGCAGCTTTTTGGTAGGTCCCCTGGGATTGCTGGTTTGTGAATGTCCCATCCCCTTCCCTCCATCATTTTACTCCTTATCATTTACCACTAGCCTAGGATGAAGACTTTCCAGGATTTGCTCATTCAGGACTGTGCTCCATGGTTTTTATGACCACACTTACACTCTATTCCTAGACTCTAGGTTTGTTTGATGCAATATACAAGGTAAGCAGGTGACCTACTTTGGCTCTTGCTGAAGGCTTTTTCATCCTATGATGAAGGGCTCCGCTTGCGGAGAGCTGGGGAAAGCTGGCCTGGGAATATCATTGGCGGTGGCTTTAATTGTTACCAAAAGGGAAGAGGCTAACTAACAAAGAGCTCAGTTGTGGCAGGCACTGTGGGAGAAGTAGGCTTCTGCATCTGGGAAATTTTGTAGTCTGCTACCCACACCGTAAGAAGGGAGAGACTAAAATCCAGATACAAGAGTGAGAAGAGGCACATAAGGTTGTGCGATTTTTTGGTTATTTATGTGTGAAAATATAGGTATTACTCGTGGTGAATTCAATGACATCCTACTTTCTGAATTTCATTTTATGCTTGTAACAGATCTTGGGAGATGTGGAAGCCGTTCTGTAAAACTGGACAAGGACACTGGCACTTTGTATTTCCTCTAAACTCTGTCACAGTACTGGTGTGCAATCATAATACGACAGTCTTTTTCCTTAGTGATTTAACAGTGAAAACACTACCTTCACCCAGATTTAAAATAAACTGGTGGATAGTGCAATTTCCTAGCTATTCTGTGAAACAGCTCACTGTATCTCACTCCTGTTGCTTTCTTTCATCTTCCTCGGTCTCTTTGCCACTGACAGGCACCATTTCAGGAATTAAAATAAGATGTCACTGTAAATGAATACTCTTCACTCATCCGTCTGAACTGAGAGCAAACTGTATGGGAGAAATCAGCATCCATTGAGCATACACACAGGGAAAAATGCATTTTAAAAGAATATTGCATTTTATTAGCAGTATTTTCTGACTATTTCATAGCCCAAGAGAAAAAGGTAGATTAACATTTGAGCTCTTCTGCCACCTCGTGGCAGAAAGTCGGTTATGGGAGCTGTGGCTACAGTTTTATTACCAAAATTCTGGGATTACTATAAATTTCTTCTGTGAAGATCTTTGTAGTTAAGGAGTATTCCAGCACTGATTTTCTTTAAATATTTGATCTAAAGAGGATGAGAAAGTAAAACTTACATTTCTTCACCAGCCTGTATACAATTCTGGTTTTGGTTTGGTTTGGTTTTGGTTTTTTTTCCCGAGGAACTGAAGTGTATGCGAGGAGAACTCACTGCTCTGATAAAGTGAAGGGAAATGAGGAAAGAGCGATTACAAGTTTCTGAGATACGCAGCATCTGTAGGTAATCCTGGGTTGGTAGTTCTTAGCACTTCTCAGGTTGTGTCCCGTGGGTTTATTCAGGTTTTCCAGGTGCCTCACTTGAGATCTGGGATGTTACCTCTCAAAAACTCAAAATTGGAAACTCAGAGAACCACACATACCAGTGCATCTGAAAACCCAAACCTGATCTATCTTAAGAGAGACAACCAAATGAGTAGGAACCCCTGAACATGGGGTTCCATTAGATCCCAAATACTGTTACAGTGTCATCCTAGACTGTTTTCTTTGGTGTTACAAATTTGGGAATGTGGTGAGACAAGAAAAAAATGGCCTGTTCCGCTTTAGCCTTGTATCCTGCTCCTGGTAGAGTCTTTATCAGTTACGCCATGATATGCCTCATGCCCTACAGATTAAAAGGGACATTCCCATTGCCTCCTAATAGTCTTATTACACAAAAGCATACAAATATCTGCAAGAAACTAGTCTTGACTACCAGAGGAAAAGAAAGATAGCACTTTAGGGAGATGTGTAATTTGGCAGTATTTATTAAAGCAGGAACTTACATAGCACAATTTTTCTTCACTGTATTTACTGAATAGTTACTCTTTTCCTGAGATAACCTTATAAACAGAAACAATCAGGGCCTGGATACAGCTTTTAATGTCAGGTGGTGTGTTATTCTTCATAAAAAAGGAATTTCTTCTGTTATAGGTCTCTGAAGGGTGAAACGATGCTAATGTATTTGCTATCTGCTAATAGAAGTACTTGCATGACCTATTTCAAGCTGACCCTCTACCATGGCATGACCAACTGTCTCTTATTCTTATCCCCATCATGTCTAAAGAAATTCAGGCCTCTAATGAGCAATCTTACTCTCCATGATGTCTCTGTCAGCATCTTTAAGGCCTTAACCCCATGCCTGCTGTTTGTTTCTGGTTACCTGTTGCAGTTGGAGGCAAATGCTTTCCAAGGTCACAGAGTGAGCTATTTAGCTTAAGGAATGACAAATGATGAGAAAAACTGTGTAGCCGGAAGCAAATCAAGTATTTTAGCATGAAACTGATAATGGTACAACATCTCAGTGCATGTTGTACATACACATTCTGTTGCAATTGCTCTGAGGTATAAATCCCATGGAAAAAAACCCTGATGTTAAGTATGGGGAGAAGATTAGACCACTAGCAAGATGTTTGTGTGCCTGAAAAAAGTATGTAGGAAAGTAAAGGGTGTTCATCTGACAAAAAAAAAAAAAAAAAGGTGTAATTTGTATAGCGCATTTTATGCTACAGTTGCCTGCTATTTAAGGTGTAAGCTGCAGTAAAGTCATTCATGTCACATAGACATTTTAGAAGCCCATAGCAAACGTATTTCTACAGGTTGGATAAAAATGAGGTGGTGCATGGGAAGGAGGGTCTCATCACCAGTGACAAATCCCTGAGAATATTTGGTCCCTTCTACCAAACCCAAAACATAAATGGTACACCATTAGTCATTTTGTTGATTAGAACTTTCATATTAATCTGAATGCAGTTACAGAAAAAACTTTCCTAGTAATAACACTAGCAGCAGAACTTGAGTCTGTCCCAGATGGCTTTCAGAAAACACTCATTCTCTGTCCCTGTTTCCAGGAGCTGTAGTAACTGTACCAGTGCTCTAGGAGGACCACTATTTCTCAGCTGATAATATCTCAGTAGTTCTCAGGCTACTCTCTGAAATGTTGCTGACTGAACAGTGTGTGATTCAGGTTCCCAGAAAAAAAATGTGTCTTCCTAGCAGTAATTACATTTCTAGGTACTGCCAGGCACTACAGAACTGTTGTGAGAACACGAAGTCAGGAAACACAGTGTCTGCTCAGCACAGTATTTTCCAGCTGCCTGGCTTTCAGATCTCTCTATTCTCAGTTTCCACTGTAGATTCACTATTTGACATCTCTGTCCATACTTCCAGACATGCTTTTTAAAGCCTAAAAAAGTCCTAATTTTGATTGACTGAAAATATATCACACCAAAGTTTCAATGTTGAACATCCGGTTGAATGTTTTAAAAAAATCTTATAGTAAATGTTAATTCCTTTTGCAGCCTTTGTAAAAACAATGAGTATTAAAAAAATATCCTTGTTCTAGTCAGATCATCATTCTAAGGTGCCAAGTTGGCATGAATTTTGTTTTATCCTTCATATTATGGAAGTGAATTTTTCCTAGCTGAAAAGTATTTTAAATATTTTTCACTCCTGAGGCATGCAAGCCCCACTGCAAAAGTGTCTGTCATAGAACCAGTGGTTAACTTTGTACATTCCTTTGTTGTTGATGTAGACCCAACAGTAAAATAATACTCGACAAATCACTTGATGCCCTGCTGCCACAGTAAGGCTCTTTGGTAAGTAGCTGATAGAGCAAAAGATCAAAGGCCCTCTTTGGCCGACTACCCTACACTTTTTAATGGAAGTTCATGACAGTTAGATTAAAAAAGGGTTGATCTCCACTCTGCCAGATATTCTGGCTGTGTGGGAGGAATCGTTCCTGCCAGACTTTGAGGTTCCAGATGACTTCTGAGCTCATCCTGTCCCTGGTCCTGCTGTGGAGCCTTCCACCATGTTCGTATTCTTATTTTCTCAGTAGCCTTCCCTCTTGTCATACGGCTTTTCCTATTCTGTATGTTATTCAAGTATTTCTGTGAGACAGCGGGACTGTGCTGCTGTTGATCGCCCCGCATGTCATACAGTGACATAGAGAAGGTGAAGAGCATAAAGCAGAAGTCTTAATCTAGTCTGAAGCCCTGATTGTACACTTTGCCACTATTCACTTTTGTTACTGTACTTTCTTGTTGCTTCATAGAACCTTGTTGCTGTCTTTAGATATAATTCATGCACCCCACTGATATTCCCAAGAGTCAGATTTTTAGTGTACTAATTATCTAGGGTTTTTTCTGTGATTCAGAAAAAGTATCCTAGCCTAATGGGTTCCTGAAGATGGGGAGTCACGTGTCTGGTGTGTATTTCAGTTCCTACGAGGTGCCCCTAAAAACACCACTCCAGTTTCTTGGCTTCCCCATGAAGAATATGCAGAAAAATGGATACTTCTTGCCAATAGAACTTTTTCTCTATTAAGTTTTTTCCATTTGTAAAGACGTGGCTGTCCTGGGGCTGATACCAAGAAAGGAAGAGAATGAGTAAGTTGCTTAACCTAAGAACATCCATGTCTGGCACAACTCTTCATATCATTTCCATATTGAGCATGGTCTTGCATGGCAGACAAGCTAAGAGTTAGTACCCACCAGGTCTGCTCTGTTTGTCAAACTCCCCTGAGTTCCCAAGACTTCTTATTTTCTGGAGACATCATGTTCTTCTACCATCATTCAGCTCAGAATTTTGTCCTTCCTCTAAGCTTTTGCACCCAAATTCGTTTTTAGCTGTGGATGAACGGTGAAATGAGAAGGTCAGACTCAGAAGAGCATATAGGCACTGAACTAGCATTGATTTCAGTAGGGTGTAGGTGCCTAAGCAGCCCTGTTCCTCCAGTTTTAAATGACATCTGGGTGTTTTTTTCTGGTTGGGTGAACAGTTGTTGGATGTAACATTTTTAAACAAGAAAGGCTAAATATATCATATTGAAAAGAATGGAAATAGGTTAGAAGAGTATGATGATATGATGGGCTGTAAGAGCAAGGCTGCTACTAAAAAATAATTGTACTCATTCTGTTTACAAAAGTCTGCTCTTTGACATCATCAGTGTCAAATAATTCCCTGAAAATTTAAGTTCTAGTTGTAGGATTTTCTGTTGTCTTCATAAACATTTTGTGGTTTTACAGCCTGTACAGACATTCAGCAGCATATATAAACGAGAGTTCTGCTTACCTCAGTATGTGCTAAACCACAGGGAATTCTACTTAATTAAAAGCAGTTCAAAGAGCCAAGCAATTCATTTGCTGAGAGAATTCAGGCACAGTGGATGCAGCACCTCTCAAAGAAAGACTTTCATCAACCTCGGTTTTCAGCATTTGTTATTCCCATGCAAATGGAGAGGATATATTTTCGTATATGGATAGCATTCTGCAGGCAAAGGACGTTCTCCTCTTGCGAATAGATGCTCTGCACTATTAAAAAAACCACATCCTTCTAAAGATGGATCTTTCAGGTAGCTGTGATCTTGTTCAAAGAGCATCTACACTTCCTGACGAAATTTGGCTATTACTGCATGTGCTGTAAAGGTATTGCAAAAGGTACCTTTTAAATGGGGCTGGCTACACACCTGTCTTTCGGCAATGCATTTCAGAGTAGTATGACTGTCACTGTCAGGATCTATGTGCCCTATGCATGTCCCTGGACTTTGTCTCTCTGGGTTCTTTTAACATCTGTTCTACTTTTAAAGATATCTCATTGAAATATAAGTGCATTATACGAGATCATTAAAAACATCTCAACCGTTCATTGGTTAATGCTGACATATTTGTATAGCTGGGTATTTATTAAAGAAATAACTTCAAAGTGAAATTAGCAAAGTATCAAATTAATGCTGCACATCGGATTTTTATATTCAGGCAGCATTAATAGTTCCAGGTTAACTGTTACTGTGCTTTCAATGACCTTTTTTGTGTGTTTTTTTTTCTTCTCATTAACTCATTTCTAGAATCCTGTTGATGTTTTTCTTCCTAGTGATTATTTTCTTATTCTTTTGCAGTGAAAATTCACTTCAGATAAGGCCTTAGCAGTCTCTATTCCTTATTCAAAAGAGATACTGAACTAGAATTGCAACTAATTGATTTTATTAATTTTCAAGTAAAGTACAACACAAACTTTCTTTCACTTTTGTGTTAGTGAGAGTTCAGTAATATCTCAAAGAGCCAAATTTTAAGACTTAGACCTTTTAGTGTGGGATTTTTTGCTAAGCCAGGACATTATTTAACTTACTAGCTGTTGCCATTCATTCTGCTCAGTATTGTGCTGAGAATGACGCACTTGCCCCATCAAGGGTGTGGGAAGGTGTGTTAGCCTTTGTATGAACAAAATATCTACCTGAAAGACTTTATCACATTCTATGAAATCCCGAATAATCACCAATTTTTCAAATTACTGTCATTCACTTGTTCAAAATCTCTTACTATAGAATAATCTGACAGTTACCTCAATCTTGTACGTCCATACCTGTGGTTGCAGCATGTCTTTTTTTGCCCCTACGTGGACCCAGTGTGGGCAAGGACAGCTAATTGCACATGCAGAAACTGCCCTCTGTGAGCAAATATTGTACATACCCATTGGAGAAGTTTAACGGTGGTGTTGTGGAAGTGAACAAGTATGGTGTTAGGTGTTGAGTGCATCCAGCTCTGGAGCCCTCAGCACAAGAAGAACAT
>BOSO01029625.1:0-16967 GCA_018403395.1 Gorsachius goisagi | reverse complement strand
TTTGTACAGTTTGGGCTAGCTGTCCTGGCTGTGCTGTACTCCCAGTTTGTTATGAACCTGGCCGAGCAGGAGAAGCTCAAAAAGTCCTTGAGTAGTCTCAGAACTGCTTGGCAACAACTGAAAACATCAGTGTGTTATCAGCATTCTTCTAGTACCAAATCCAAAGCACAGCACTATGCTAGCTTCTGTGAAGAAAATTAACTCTGTCCCAGCCGAAACCAGGACAGTACTTCAATAGGAACATCCATCACCACCCACATGCGCGTTTCTATAACACAGGTAAGGTTCAAGCTGGATAATTCCTCTAATGGAGCTCGCATTTGACTGCCTCCTCCGAGTGAAACAGCCTCCAGGCTGTTCACTTTCAGAAATACATGACCAATATATTTGACAAGGGAAAGGAAGCAGAAAACGTTATTAGTCTGGGCAAGATTTGCCACGACAGTTATGCACAAGCTTTTATTTTAGACCATTATATTTATTTTAGACCATTATATTTTAACTTGCTATATCATACAACAAGCATTTAATACGAACTTCACTAATCACAAAAGGCCCTGTCTAAAGAGGTCTTTAAGTGGTTGACGAATACCAGCTTCCTAGTATTTCTCGATGTTATGAGAATACAATGAGAACTAAGAGTTTGAAACATTGCTATTGCAGCTGTAGAAAAGATAATAAAAATGAAAAGGTATTTTCTTTATGACTTGGCAAATTCCAATGAGCAATTACAGAAGAAAGACTTACTCAATATTATGTTATTTAACTGCTGACACTAGGAAAGAATTAAGAAGCCTTTTGCTTTGCCCTCCTGCAGAAGCCATGAGCCTGCTGCACGGGTAGTCCCCATCCCACCGGGACGGCTCTGGAAGGTGACCTCGCCATGTATGCTTCACTATGCACCACCTGAACAGAGAGGATTTGTACAAACCAAGGGCACGCATTGTAATTCACAAATCTTGTTCACCAAAGATAAATTTAATCGTCACTTTGCAACTGTGTCCTTTATTACACAAGCTACGTTATTTACTCTTGATGTATGTTAAGAGGGAAGCCGATACAAAACTGCCCTAGCTTCAACGGGAATATCCTGATACTAAAGCACTTGAGTAATCGTCATATTTCCCATCTTTCTCAGGGTACCCAGCTCTGTTTTGAAGCTGGTGAGTCTGACAGGAAAAAACACTTTCATAAAATCTGTTCAGAGCCAGGATCTACAATAACTTCTTTCAGCCTGGGTTGTTTTGACCACTAATTTGCTTTTAAAACTCTACAGCTGTATTTAACTCTCTCAATCTTGACAGTTCCCTCCAGCTTTAAAATGTTGGTGGAAGAGGACCGTATAACCCAGTGAGAGGTACAGCTCATGCCTGGAGCTAAGTGACTACAAGGTGAAGGCCTGCGGCTGGGCTCTCGGGAAAGCAGACATCACCTCAGCAGTGAACCACCGGCGCCTCCATTTGCTTCTGAAAAGCAGGGGAGAAACACTGAAGAGCTGGTGGGAACAGCAAGCAAACCAGTGGGCTCAGGAGACTGTTGTTCTGTTATTTGTCATACACTGTGCATTTCATTCCGCCTGGGCCAGTGGGTAGAAATTAAGCCTCAATGCTGTACGTGCAGTATGTACGCAGTTGGAGGAGACTCTTGCATGGGCAGATGCATGAGCAACAAAGGGGTTTTAAACCTTTTTCTTCTCATCATCCTTACACAGCTGCATATTTTCCATTTACAGATTACTTATTTGGAGACACCCGCAATGGGGCAGAACATCAGTGGGTGCTTCTGGGAATGCTGAATCTATGTGAGAAATTAATTTAAATGATGTAGTATATTTGGCACTCTGTAACGCAGCACAATCATTTAGCTTGTTTCACTATCTGCCGATGTCATACATGCAAGGTTACACGCAAGACGATTGCTGGCTCGTACTTCCCTCATGCATGCAGGTCAAACACAAGCTGCGCTAGCAGTGTGGTGCAGTGAACGGTTGCCACAATACAAGCAGATTGTACCTCCTGCAGCATGTTTTTTCACTGCCTGGTTACGCAAACGTGCAAGGCTGAAGAGAACCCCAGCAGACAGTTCAGGAGGCTCAGCAGAACCACAGGAAGGAAGGATGAGTTTGCTGACCACCACCACCACCAAGTGGTTTGCATGTGGAAGCTGCTAAGCACAGAATGTACTTGCTCATGCACTTACAGACATGTTTCGAGAGGGACGTCACAATTAAAAATTAACATTTTCTAAAGCTGCAACTACCATCTGAATTCCTTGCTCACGCTGATGTTATCTGTTTGCTGCAATACAGCAGAATGAGATCCCAGAATCAATAAAACACAATTTTGGATATTTTTAGCTTTGTGGTTTTGATCAACTCCATTTTTATTGCTATCTCAGGAATTAAATTATTCTTCAAATACACAAGGAAAATGACTTAATGTGTCCATATATACTACGCAAATCACTGACACAACTAGTTATAACCAACTATAAAGATCTACATTTTTTAAAGTTTAATTACAAACAAAAGGTACATTTCCCTAAGAGACGTAAGACCAACAGAAATTTTTCTGTGTTTGTTTTTAGATGTTATACAAAGCCTCCTGAAGTAGTTCGCTCACTATAATGTCCATAACTCAAGGAACGGGCACTAACCGCAAACCCGACTACAAATAAGCAATTGCTTAGGGAAAGTGTGAACAGACGATAAACAGCAAAGAGTATGCTAACTGCAAACACTTCTTTTTAACAAGCTCTTGTTTGTATAGGTGGGGTTGCTGGCTTATTCAGTTTCTGACACTCCATAAACTCCACCAGTAGACTACGCGCTTGGCCAGAGCTCTGGAAGAGCCTGCGAAGTGGCTCCTCTGTTATTAGAAAGGCCACGCTAATACAAAACATCCCATAGTATGGCTCAGCAGGTAGGGGCTTTCTGGTGGTTGTTTCTTCTTGCTGGGGCTTTTTTCAGTAAACTCAGATGACCCTAAGGCACTTCCTGAAAATCTGTGATTCTCAGAAGACATTTTAGAAGGAAGCATTAAGAATGCTAAAAAATAGACCTCATTAAGGACTCAAAACCTCTAGCTTGACTCAGCAGCAACCACAGATGCTGGACAGAGCAAAATGAAAAATATCTTTAAAATTATGCTTTGCTTCTGCTGCAGCCCATCGCTTACAGGCCAGGGATGTATGAAAGCACTGTCATCTCTGTATTGGCAGAAGCATGAAAAGCACACTATGAAAGCAGTGTTCATCAGACTGGTTCTGGAGATGAAATCCCAAGTTACACAACATGACAGTGTTGGCCAGCCAGGTCTCCTTGTCTCTCTTTGCCCTCCTCCCCTCAAGCGTTTAGTGTAGCTCCTATCAGAATTTAAAAACAAACACCCTCCCCGCCCCAAACCCCCAACACGACAGATGTAAAAACCAAGTTCCCTCCAGCCAGGTTCCCCGTAACGGGATTCACACATGTGTGCAGCATGTATCCGAACAGGGGATTTAAATTCACTGATGGTGCAAGCTCTGCAAGTAGCTGTGGGTGCAACTTAGCCAAGAAGCTCAGGACAGCACAGCTGCACCAACCGACAGCAGAACATAAACTGATACTGAAGAATCTCTGATTATTTTTTTTTCCTGCTACAAAAGAAAGAGGCCCCCTCCTTGCTCTACCAAAAGCATCAGCTTCAAATTACTTACCCCTCCAAACACACCACCACCATCTGCTCCTGGCATCGACTCCACTGAGCTGGTGTTTGCTATCTGAGAGGAACAGAATGACAGAGAACAGGTTCAGCGTGGATGCTCTTCCTAAAATATATCAAACACTGAAAAAGAAAACATGGCATCATCTGCTCTTAGCCCCTCAGCTATTTGCTTGTGCATACACTTTGACCGCACGTGTTCTCAGCCACCCTCAAACACTGGGCTGACTACGGAGCGGGTGATGCCCAGCCGAAGCTGCTCTTCACTGCGGCGTGCACCTGTCCCCCCACTGCGTTGCAGAAAACAAACGGCAGGTTTTGGGTCACACCACTGCCTTTGAGCCCTGCAAGCCACACTGAGCAAGAGCTTTAGGGAGTCAGTGGATTCTAGGGAGGAAGAATATTCACTCCATTCAAGCAGTGCTCCATTGTGCTTTTCTTAATTGCAATACATCTCTTAATCTCTTAATAAATGCAAAATGGCATCCATATGTATTCACTACAGGGCAAGTAACAAGCTTATGTACACCAAAACCATAGGCCGCATCCTAAAAGGAAAACCACTTCATCTGTCATTAATTTACAGGGAGCTTGCTGGTTTACAGTGGGTTCTCAAAGTATGGGACTCTGTAAGATAAATTTTCCTGCTACTCCTATAGATCATTCTCCCTTTGCCAATTAGACAACATCTCATATTTTGAGGTTATCCAAAGCTCCAGTGCGTTTTTGCACTCTGGCTTAACTCCATTTGAAAGCAAAAATGCTCAATCTCTGTTATTAGAAACAACCTGAAGGGTAGCATTGAGCAAGCGGCCAAACTGGAGACTGTTCGTTCTGACACGTGCTGCAGCAATTTATAAATATCCTAACACAGTCAATCAGCTCCTGAGAAGAAGCAAATGAGCAAATGCATCCCCTGGGGCTCGGGCTCTGCCACCCCCAGAGCACTTCGTCAGAGAATGGAACTTGACTGAAGGGAGGCACCGTGTCCTCAACCCTGGACAACTATTTCTGCCTCTGCAAAAACCCAGCGACCCGAGGGCCGTCACATCATCCACTCCCCAATCCTGGGGAAAAGGGTTTCTTTCCACTGCAATCCCAACCAACCCTGGTGTTCAGGTCCTTCTGCCTAGTGAAAGTATGCTGTGGCACAGGACTTGGGAAGAGAAGTGAAAATTGAGGCAAGAAAACGGGGGTCTGAAGAAGAGATCACGAAAAGCCCAGCAAGTTTAGGGGAAAGCGTAAATTTCCCTAGTTGCTTGTTCAGATCCCCGTGTCCTTTTAATATTTATTTCGAATAATGTGCTAAAATCAAATACCCTCGACTCTTAACCTGGAAAAGATTTCAAAAGGGCTTTTCCCCCTTGTATTACCATTACCCTCAAAGTGTGTAAGGTTTGGTAGGAGCTTCTGCGAGTGAACAAGACAACAGCTATTCACATTTGTCAGAGCCCCCAGAGCTAGGGGGAGGAACAGAGATGGGGTGGGAAATCTCAATGATTTAATGGGATCTAAAAATCCTGATTTAACTAGCAGAAGCGCTCCCAACTCTCAGATCTTAGGGATGCCACCTGCGCCGAGCTCTGCTCTCTGCGGCACATCTCCTTGCCAGCCTTCTAATAATGCACAGACTGGGTCCTTCACCCCATGAGCCTCCAACACTTCTGAAATCAAGCAGTGGCAGAAGTCCTTTTCCTTGGGAACGTTTTTAGATGGCTTTAAAAAAAAAAAACAACCCTTCACAGAGCCTTGAAATGCTGCAGATGAATATGGAAAACAGGGAAACGAGCATCCTCTTTCTGAAGGAACTAAGCCACGAAGGGAACCCTAAGCTTTCTGAAAAGACTTTAAAAGACCACTGCTACAGTCACCCGCAGGGCATTGACAGGCAATGGCTCTGAATACTCGCCTCCTGCCAGGCGGGAGTTTATTCATTGCTGGAGCTAATTGCACGGGCATAATCCTAAGCATCAGGACAAATGTCAGATCTCTGCACCCGCAGAAACTGCAAGTCTTCCGTAGGCAAATTACAGGCTGAAGATCAACCCTTAATGCTTGTACGAGCTTATCTCAGCCAGCAGGGAAAACAAAAGCATGGTAAGAATTGTGTGCAAATGCATGCACTGGCCACGCAACTGAAACCAATCATAAGCATGTATCAAATGTATGGCCACAGATGGGAGGAAAGCTATTTGGCTATTTTTCTTCAGCCTTATTAGAACCAGAGTCCAATTTCTAGTAGCTGTTACAGATCCAGCCCGGAATCCGTGACTGCATATCTATTTCTTGACTCATGAGAGTAAAAAAGGAAGATTGCTGTCATTTTTTCCTCTAAAGCACGCTGCCCAGTATTCCATAAAGACGATGAGATCTGTATGATGGATGCTGCCTACAGGAGTGTGTTGCTGCTAATAATGCTCTCGGTGTTTGTCCATTTTTCCTTACAGAGCTGCCTTCAGCTCTTTTTAACTGACAGCAATTTCTGCCACATTTAACCGTGACATCAGTTTTCAAAGCTGATTATCTAGATAAGCTGATCTTCTAAAAATGCAGGTTAGTGATCAGGCATAAAAGAAATTAAGGTGCCTACTGTATTAATATCCCAGCCAGGAGATAAACCAGACTTCTGCTCTGCTTGACTTTTATGAGCCAGTGAAGTATAAACATGTGGCTACACCATTAACACAGAAGCAAAATAAATTGGAATTTACAAAGCAAGATAATGACAGTGAAGTCGAACAGACACTGTGTCTTACTTGGATAGAAAGGAGTGTGCTTATTAGCTTGCTTATTAGGAAAAGGTTTTTTTAAATCCTGGTTCTGAAGACAGCCTTGAGTTATCTTTAAAAATATAGGCATGAATGATTATTTTCCAATTCCTTCCGAGCATTTTTAGCTGATGAATCGTCCATGATCAGTAATCTATACCATGCTCTGAAAATGGTTCATTGCTGGCTGCTATCAGCAACGGGCCCCTCGACTCTGCAGAGGCTTGTGAAAATCTCCGCTGCCAGTGTAATTAATGCTGGGATGAAAGGAATATCTCCCACCTCTCCTGAGCCCCCTGGGAAATCAGCCAGATAAAAATCCAGCATCACTGAGTCACTGAATCAGATCTGGGAAAGGAGAGGTTGCAAAAATGGTTAGATACCAACAACAACAAATAGTTAGGAGGTCTGGGGAGGGGGAAGATAAAGAGATCTCCAAGTTTAATCTCTGCAGATGGACCTTCTCTCCCTGTGCTCCAAGATTTACCAAGTTTGACCACCGACATTGTCAACACACAGGCAGGTCTGCACAGAGTTCCTAAAAATTTCCCTCTCCCAGGCCCTCTCCTCTTTAGCTTGCAGCAAATGACTGTGGCTAAGGTTAGCACCATCGTTGTCAAGTCGAACGAGGAGATGTTGTCATCATCCTCATGTGAACACTTCCAAAACAAAATTCCTAGCAAACACAGCACAGAGTAATACATTTATTATAAGACAGTATTTTTAAGATCTTTTTAAAATGCATGGGTATCCTTTCAACTCTTGAAAACTTTTTAAATGATAATTAAATAAGAAAAAATAATAATCCCAAACCGCACCTCTGAGGAGACAGGGGAAGGTAATGAACAAAATCTCCCAGGCACACAAACATCATTCCAGAGAGCCAAGCACTCATAGCATTGAAGAATTACACCTGTTATGCTAACGAGCCATGCATCTGGAAAACATGACCGATAGGCCTCTTGCACTGAATTACCCCAGGTCACTCATTCCATACCTGCATGGTTGAGTAACTATGACTGATGTGCACTTGAGAGCCAGAGAAATGGAGCTGACTGTACCGTAATGCAACACAAGAATCAAGAACAAGACCACACTATGTTGAAGTTAGCTGTGTAACCCAAGTTAACTGTTGGTAGAATCGTTACAGCAAAGAAGTAAGGACTCATACTTACTGAGGAATCAGGAAGATGCTCCTCCTCCTGAGAAAAAGAGCTATTGAAAGCTCTAAACGTCTCGCTGTTCTGTTTGTGCTTTTCAATTGTTGCTTGAATGACCTGAGACAAAAATTCCAGCAAAGATGAGAAGCATCACTAAAGGAGCCTTGGAAAAATTCTCTTGTAGGAAGGTGCCTACGATTTTAACTTTAGTGAAAAACCCCTACACCTGCATAAATGAGATGGAAACCTAAAAACCTCAGTAACGACGAGTGGTGGTGCTTCATCCCTAACCTTAGTTAAGAACTAAGACTGCGCCTCTGCAAGTCAGACTACGCGAATATACAGGGCTGATCTGACGCCTTGGCCTCTTCTCATGCTGGGCTTGGGGACTGCAGGAAATGGGGACCCTCTGGGAGCCCCCGTGTGCTGCCCGGGGTGGGACAGTATTGGGGCCCCAGTGATGGCTCCACAGTTCTCCATAAGCAGCTTTCCCAGACTGGACCACCCAGCTTCCTTGCACAGCCACATTCATTCAGAACCCCAAACCCATGATTTTAAAAACAAGGTGCTGACTGCATGGTTATTTTCACACGTATCATAATGGATTTGTATTAACCTGAATCCATTCCCTCTTCTCCTCTTCTGTCCTGTTAAAACAAAAGAAAAATACAGAAAACATCATAATTCTACCTCCAGTATTTTCAGTAAATGCAATTCACATCTTCACGGCTTTATATCCATTAATGTTTCAGCTTTGCTATCCACTATTTTATAAACATCAGTAATAACTACTGACCTCAACTGTTACCAAACAAATGCCAAAAATGTTTGAATTATTAAGACAGTGGAACCTACAAGCACTGCTATGAACACTGTGAGCAAATCAACACAGCACCTGAACACACTCTGACTCAGGACTAGCATGTTCTTTTGCATATGTGAGTGATGTGTCTCCAAAGCTCATCCCTTAGTTTAAGCTATGTTGTATGATCACTGTCATACCCCCTGGATCATACGTTTTGACATAAATATTCACAAACCTTGAGACAGAACAAGCACCATACCTGGCTTGTAGCTCCAGTGATCTCTTTTTTCCTGTTATTGAAAAGGTATGAGCCACGTTTTGCTTGGCAATTTCTTGGACCTGTAAAAAGAACACGTCAGCTTCTCACTGGTCTCCACTGTCTTTCAATTATTTTTAATGACTTACAAATGTATTCATTCTTTGAAATATTCAGTTGAAAGGATCACTCAGAATACAGTAAAGAGATAGAAAAAAAAACCCCAAAGGATTGTTTCCATAATTACTCATCTTGCTACAAAACTTGTAAGTCTAAATCACCAACCAGTCCCCTCCAGCAGCAGGGGGAAAAGGTGTCTCTGGTGTCAGCTGGGTGACAAGGGAAGGCTTTCAGTCAAAGCAGGTGCAGTCACCATCTTCTTGCCCACCTTTGGATTATTATCTCGTAATAATTCCAAACCCAAGGGACCCAAAGCTGGATTTTAGAGCTGTATTATATTTCTACATACATATATTGTTATATTTTTGGATTCAGAGGGGATCTGACACTATTGAGTGGGGAAGCATTAAAACAGGATAAAAGAAGAGGGGCAAACCTGCAGTCCTGCGATGTCCATCTTCTCTCGAACACTGAACTTCTGGCCTATCAGCCTCAGTTTTGGCACACAGTACAGCACCATGCTGTTAAACTGCAACACGGGAAGGTTTTAAGTTAAGGGATTACACGCTGGACAGAGCCTGCATTTTGACAGTTCAGGACTCTGGTGTGTTTTACTCTAAGATGCAGTTCTCAAGAGCTTTACGGAACAAGCTAGGCTCACGTATCGTTACCGAAGGAAGCAGACAGACAAACATGTCAGCCGGTCACTTCCCCCTTCTCCCCGCTCTCTGGTACCAATTCAGCCACCTGGGAAGCAAATGAGAGCTATCCTCTGTGCCAGCGAGAGCTGGCCACCCTGCGCAGCACGGTGGTGTAGCTGGAAACACGCCTCCTCAAGCACTTCACAGACTGCAGCCTTGCAGCAGGGAGATGGGGAAAGGGCTTGGGGCCTGACAGGCCATCAGCAAAGGCACAGGCAGGGGAGAAGGAAGGAAACCCTCGAGCAAAGGCATCAGAAGAAAACTGCTGCTCAGAGGAGGAGTAGCTGGGCTCAGCTGGTGAATGCTGTTTGTATCTGAGATTGGGAAAATGGAAATGTTTCACAGCACTACCCTGAAAATAAGAGAGCAACAAAAAAACTCACCAGGAATAAATACCTATCCTGCGCTGTGCCGTTCTTTGCTGAAAGCTTCTGAATGTGTCCTTCCTTAATGAGCTCATTGGCTGGGTTAACAATATCCTCTTCACCTCCGAGTCGCTCATAGACTTCCAAAAGCTTGTGCATCTTTTCCTGCAAGTACAAAACGCCCAGCAATTTAAATAAAAGAAATTAGTCCACTTAGTCTATTACAAACAGTATCAGTTCCATGGTAAGTGTAAATAAGTAGGAAAGAAAATAGTCTTGCACTTCTGCTCTAGCTTTGCATTTTCAAAAATTAATTAATCCCTGTTCCATACTCTCCAGGACTCTTCCCCACTCTGTTTTAGCCACTCACAAGTTGTACTTGGACTGTACTGTTTTAATGGCATTTTGAGATCAATCTATTTGACATTTTCAGATATTCCTTTTCAACAATAAATACGTAACTTCAGAAGCAATGGCATGGGGCCCAGTAAAAGCAATGGCCAAGCTGCAGGCTAGTACGTTACTAAATTGTTTCCAAGTTTGAATTTATTGACTCAGGTTCCACCCCATCTCTCTATGGTATGAGTGTTTCTCAGCTTCTGAGAAGTTCCACCTCTTGCATTGTTGCTGATACAATGGCGCACAGGTCTCCATCAGGAAGCATGCTCATATTCTGCATTTCTAAGCTAAGTCCAAAACCTCAGCTGCAGTCCTAGGCAGGGGCCTCCATGGCAAACAGTACCTCTGAAATGGGCCAGGACAAAACGCTTGAAATATTGTTTTAATGTCATTCAGGCATCCTTATGTCTTGGTCAAAATTCTTTATCAAGGGATTACTTCTTCCTTTTCAGCAAAGCACTGCTTCTATGTCTGTCATATTAACTCATCCAAATATTTAGCTCCCTCTACACAGTATTCAAATGGATAGAAGTAACTGGCTCGCCCGCTTGCAGTTGCTGCATGAAGCACTGCAGCAGCTTTAACAAGCCAGAATAGGAAAGGTGTGCAGATCTTGCTGCTGAGTTACAGCATTTGGAAAGGTTTGGCTTTCAACCACAAGCTGGACTGATGTGCCCAAATGGCGCTGCCAGCAAATGGTCAGAAAGCGAGGGCAGATATCTGTGCCATTACATGCAAATATACGCCCAAACATCTCTAAATCATACCTCTACCTATCTACAGATTAAGCTGGAATTTCAGGTCTTTACATGCTTTGTTTACCTCCATTTGACTTGAGAATTGCCACCACAACTACACATCACGCCAGTTCCTGTCCTAATCAATTCTTCTGAGCAACGATTAAATAAATGAACAACCAAAAAACTCCATCAAAACCCCTCGAACAAAACCAAACCCTTAAAATAAACACAGTGCAAGACAAAATGGAAGGTGGAAGGTTGTGGACTTAGAACAAATAAGCACCTAAGCTCTAAAATGCAGTAGTTTTTTTCCACCCAACGGGAAGATGGGCAGGAGATCCCACTAATTTAAAAACAAGCAAACAAAGAAACAGTGAACTTATCAAGCTTTTTTTTTTTTTTAAAGGAGAAACTGGAACATCAAGAGCAGATCCAAAACCTTAGGAGACATCTGCACTTCTAGGAAAAGGCAGCTTTGGAAGCATGATTTATTTCTTCAACTACACCACAACAGGAGGAAGCAGCCAACAACTAATTCAAACCTCCCCTAACTTTGGGAGTTACTGCCACAGACCTTGCTTTTCTTTCCATTTGGGTCTGACTGGACAGGGCCATGTGCACCATCCCACAGGGCTCCGCAGAGGTGTGCACGGAGGACAGCACTGCTCCACACTGTGCTGCTCCCTGCTGGCCCTCGCCGACTGCCCCGGCACACCCGCCCTACCTTCTGCTGGACGTGTGAGCTGGGAAACCACCAGGTCAAGCCTGAAATTCTTACTCAGATATTTTTCCTTCAAGTTGTGTTCAAGCAAAACCCTATTAGTTACAGAAGAACTCAATGCAATAAGAAGCCCTGATTAGACGCTTCGGGTTCTTATCAGCAATAAACAGTGGGTGCAAAATTTTTATAGCAGCCTTTTCTAACAGGTTTTTGTGTACTAACAGAAAAAGCATCCAACACAGAAAGCAACTAGCTGGTGGCTTTATATTCTTACTGTCTGTGAAGATACTGTACGCGGTCCCCAGCAAAATAGTTGTTCAAGGCCCCAAACCAGAAAAGTTTCCACCAAAGTACATACTTATCAAGAGAGCACACTAGATGCAAACAGAAATAGATGGTTTCAAAACTGGTTTTCACTGAGACACACTGAAAATACACAGACATCAGCTGGTTACTTCCCCGTAGCAGCCACAGGAAATGTGGTCTCATGGTGTCCCCACGGGCCGGGAGAAGGAAGTAAGGGTCCGATATGGAAAGCAACATAAGCCTTGTACCCACAAATGATCAGAGAGCATTAAGCCAGATAGATAGCATTTCAGATCCTTTAGATGCAAAAGCTCCCGAGGCGCTTTGGAGCACAAAAGGGATAACATCGGTAACTATAAAGCCCATTTACTTTCATCGTAAAGTGCCAGCTGTTCTGTATGCAAAGCATGCGCCAACGTTCAAAATTGCCATGGTCTCAGACTGCCCAGCTTTGGAAGTACAGGTTACCAAAGCTACTGACACACACCAAATGGACACTCTGTGCATTTAAGATGAGCCAAAATTAAACCTAAACAACCTCCAGGCTGGTAAAGACCTGTAGGACTGAAAAAACAGTGTGAAAATCTGCAAGGACACCTTACTTTCAACACTTTTCAACAAAGAGCAAATAATGAGTTTTACGAAGACCTCCTTTTTCAACCCATTGGGTCCTTAAGAACAAGGAAAGTGAAATTTAGGCTCAACAACCCATGGCAACTGCAACAGGATCATTTATGAGAAAGCAAATTCAGATATCCAGTGACATTTAAAGCCTGGATCACTGTGTTTGAAAATTCTCCCCAGCATACTTTACTGAGCCCACGGCAATGGAGGACCATTGGTTCAACCGAGTGTTTCAGTCAGATTACAATTCCATGCTGCAATTTCTACTCACCATCTTGCGGATGGCTGCATTCGAATGGTTCGCTGCTGTAGATATGAGCTCCAGTGACTCTGCAATACAGGTAGCAACAGTTACGCATTCTCCCGATTACAGCTGTTAATAGCACCTTGGGGGGGTTTTCAGCTCCCTGGTTAGTGTTTTTCCTACAAAACTGCTGTTGCAAAAGCAAAGACTGTATTTCTTCCTTCCATAAAGTAAAAGGAATGCTTATAAGCGGTTATAGACACAATCACTTCTGCATGTCCAGGTCCATGTGCATCAGAACGTTTAACCTTGCTCTCCTAGAAGTCTAGGCGAGTCAAATCACATAGTGACCAAAAAAATCACCTAGGAATCAACCTACTAAAAGTTAAGTTACGTCTCACTTAAGTCTTCATAACCATGTTTCTAAGAGTGCTTTCCTAAAACAGGGCTTGAACACTTACAGTAACATGAACCCTGCTTTGGTCAAGATCACAAACTCCTAGAACCCAACAGAAGCCCATTTCTCTATTTCTTTGTGTTTACAGAGTCTAACCTGCTTTTCTAGGCAAGTAAATACCTTTAAGACCATTCTTATTTTCTTTCTTTGGCTGTTGCAAGGATATCCTCCTGTATTTGTCCTTGGCCATACAATGGATTAAATAAAAATGCCAGATGTTCTACCATTGCAAACTTCAAATTTTGTCATTTTTTATTTGCCAAAGCTCCTTTCATGCCTAGAGCTGCCATATCAACCCTTTTCTTCTCTACTCTAAGAGCATTTAAAATGCCATTGTGCTACATTTGGCAGTAACTCGATTAATTCAAATCTCCATTTCTACCATATCCCTCCTTGAAAGTATCTGAACATGTGAAGAAAAAACTCTCCAAGATTTTATTGTGCTCATTAGAGAGAGAGGAGTTGACATGTACTTTCAGCATCTTTCCTGTCTGGAGACTCTTCTGGAAGCTTCTTTAAATAGTCCTTTAGGAGAAGCTCATAACGAGGAATCCTTTGCACTGGTTCAAGCATGTGATGCTGTAACGTCAGGTTTCCACACACTTCCTGTTTCTGTAACGGAGAGAAAACAAGCACAGAAAAGTTTGGTTTTGTTCCTGCCTTTGGTGTTAAACAGAAATGAAAAACGACCATCTACATATGGTTAGGGGAGCGTAAAACAACTTCTCAGGCTATCATAGAATCATAGGCTCGTTTAGGTTCCCCTAACCTTGCCATCCCACCACTAAACCCTGTCCCTCAGCACCTCGTCTGCCCAGCTTTTAAATACCCTCAGGGATGGGGACTCGACCCCTTCCCTGGGCAGCCCATTTTCGTCTTCCCCATGCTTGTAGTGCTGCGTGGGGTTGTTGTGACCCCAGGGCAGGACCTGGCCCTTGGCCTTGTNNGATCCAGCCTGGCCAGGTCCCTCTGCAGAGCCCTCCGCCCCTCTAGCAGATATGAGGTGACAGGTTTCATGTGAACCTTTGTCCCATGTCTGGCATTTTCTGCAGATACGCAACAATATTCTTTTAGATTCTGCATGGTTCTTCACAGGCTCCATGACCCTGTGAAGCATTTTTCCCTGCAAAGACCATAAAATCAGAAATGCCACAGGAATATATTGCACTCTAGAGCTTTCTGTACAAGCAGCAGACACACTGCTTACTACATAACCTCTGAAGAAGGAGCTTCCTCAAATTCTCTCTTTTTTTTTTTACTTGACCAAGAAGGGGGGTAGGCTTGAGACCTGTTATGTATTGCCCAGTAAGGCACCGATCTGCTCTGCTTGCAACGGCATGGTGTGCTGCAGTGCGCTTATTTTCATAGGATCCCTAGGAAGTGAAGGGATATTTCTATTTAAAAGAGGGGAGGAGAAATGAGAAACCCCGTACGAGTAAGTAACTTGTTTTAGAGCACACTGGAAGCTTCCGTCAGCAATGTAATCTCACTCCCACCCCTTGCCATCAGCGTTAACCACACGCAGACACACACGCTATTCTCCACAGCATTATTTTTACGTCAGCTCATTAATGCCATGTCTTGGTCTGCTCAGGTGTAAGCAACACCTCAACTACCACAGTATGATCTCCTCAGAGAAAGGTGCTTGTTTCAGGTATTTGCGATTTTCCTCATAAAGATTTCAGCCCATGACACTGCTGACTCGCCTGATTCTCAAAGCAAAGCCTGGAGATGATGGGATGAATGAATGATAGAAAAATATTAGCTATCTTTCCAGAAATTCAAAGACGTAAATTTGTTTTTAGAAACATCTTGTCACAGTGTAGCAGGGTGAACAGTATTTCTGTTTATAGGAGATGAAGTGAATTTATTATCTCAGAGTTGTACAGCACCATGTTTCCCAGAAGATACAACTGGGATGGAAAGATCAGAGATTCTGGGAAGAATGAAAAGGGGCCCAGAACTGCACTACTGCGTGTGAGCGCTCGGCTTACATTCCCACACCTCGTTACTACACCCTTCTCCACTGTCCTTTTACTACTGCAACAGGACGAACCTTAATGCTGAACAGCAAGAGGGACGCAGAGGAGGAAGTCACGTCAAGGCTCGTGTCAGTTGTATCCATGTGCCAAGCATATCCTCTTTAAAAGGTCAGCAGTGAATAAGAAAACTGTTTCCAATAGGAAAAGTTGAATGCTATGTAACTTAAGTTTACAGTTTACAGTGCAATTCAAATGACTTTACTAGAGGAAGGATACATGTTTATTCTGTGTTTCATTCACGTGACAATCCAAACCACAGAAATATATATTACAAAGTACTTAGATGATGGCACGAGGAGAAAGTTGGTAAAAGAAAAGCCCCAATAACCTCACCGGCTATCAAGTTTTGGCCCCAGCAGGTGGATGTGAACCAGACAGGAGGTATGCTTATCTTCAAGGTCAGCTAAAGTGAACTTGATAAGTCACAGTCATTCACTTATAAGTAACATTTGATTTTTGTCTTCCGATTAATAATCGTTAATGCCTTAAGCTGCATAGCTATTCCATTAACAGCTTAGGTGGACAGTGCAGGATCACAACAGGCTTCAACTGGTATTTTGGAAAGCAACTGTGGCTTTTGATGGCACAGAGATAGGTCAGACGACTGGACTAAGTATTCTGGGCCAGATCTTTGCCTCCTGCAGCGACGGTCACTGACAGAAGCAAAAGGTGCTGTGATGCTGCCACTAAAATAAAATAAAATAAAACAACCTGCAGTGAAATCCTGTCATCAGCAGGCTGCAGAACTGCATCCCCTATGTGCACTGTCCGTCAAAGTTTTGCTCAAGCAACAGCAGAAATGCTCATGGTCTCAGACGGCTGCAGACCAGCTTTGCAGACTGACAGCTACCACAAATTGCTGGTGTTGGTAGCTTGGTGCTGAGAAGAGACAGATGAATTTTAGGGCAGGTGGATGCCTGTGCTGTAGGGAAAACACTCACAAACTGATTTACACTTCAGAAAGCCATGTCAGCGGCTTGGCACAAACTGAAGACAGCAAAATGCCTGGGCGGTTTTTTTTGGGGTTTTTTGGTTTTTTTTTTTTTTTTTTTCTTCTTTTTACAGTGCTTGCTACACCAAACCACAGTGAAAGCAGGCTTGGTTCAGACAGAAAAACGCTAAGAAAAGGCCCTGTGGAGTGAGAGCCTGGGAAGAGAGGACCTAGCTCCGGCTTCTCCAGCTCCGGCAGCCCTGACCCTCTGGGAGGACCTGGCCTCTCCTCTCCCAGGCCTGGGATTACTTGGCTCTGACAGCTGGCCGAGCCACAGGTCTCCCCTTTAGGACAGGCAGCTGCACACCCTCCTCAGCTTCCTCAGCTTAACCCATGCCCTGCCAGCACTCCCCTCCTGGGATCTGCTTTCCCAGAGACAGAATTACAGAATCGTTTGGGTTGGGAAAGCCCTTTAAGCTCATCAAGCCCAACCGTTCCCCTAACCCTGCCATCCCACCACTAAACCCTGGCCCTAAGCACCTCGTCTGCCCGTCTGCCCGGCTTTTAAATACCCCCAGGGATGGGGACTGGACCACTTCCCTGGGCAGCCCCTTCCAGTGCTTGACA